>LT855410.1:3457264-3525926 GCA_900184765.1 Hymenoscyphus fraxineus
TCAATAACCTACCTAGCTAATTCTTCCAATTTCTCTTCCTCATCCCTCCTACACCCTCCTCTCTCCGGTGACGGTCCCATCTACAACAACTAAAAAGGAAAAGAGGACAAGAGAAAATACAATGTCCCTATCCAAAAGATGGCCACCCTAAAAAGCGACTCGTCTAACAATTTATACTGTCTCTCCAACTTCCACCCATTAACAAATGGAAAAGGAAAAACCGTACCCATAAGTACTCCATGCAATCTTTTATAAAAAAAAGAAAATCCCTATGCCGCAATATCATGCCGCCATTGTAATGCGATGCGAATATATCCCATGACTCCCAAAAAAAACACAAAAGAGAGAAAGAGAGAGAAGATATATACTCGAAGGATAGGGCGGAACAAAAAAAGGAATCATCCCGCCCAAAAGAAATTCTCGCCACTTCACTCCATCACCCACCCCATACACGGCAATGGCGCAGAAGCAACAGCTCAATGAGCATACCCGTTGACCACCGCAAGCGCCCCATCAAGCGCATCCTCCATACTCCCAACCTGGTCCTTCAACTCCTTATTTTCAGCCCTTAGTAAGCCCACCGTATCCCAAGCCACACTAGCATCCTTGCCACGACAATTACTACACCCCTGCACACCCATCCCAACACCCTCATACTCCTTATCCTCCTCAATCACCGAGGAAGAGATACCCGACATGAGCTTTTGGAAGGCACTCTTCTGCGAGTTGGCAGACTTAGGCCTCGCAGTGGCCGGGTTAGGACTAGGAGGCAACGACTTCCGAAGAGAATCTTGTTGCATATCTGAAGTAGTTTCTCGTGTGGAAACGGAGTTCATGGTGAAGGTTGGGGATAGAGAACGTGAGAATACACTTTCGGCTCCCCCACTCTCTGCATCTGATTCCCCTTCCGCACTGAGGTCCGCAGAACCACGCCACTTTGCGCGAGCGGATGAAGGAGAAGCAGCATCTGAAATACCCAAATCTTCTTCCGTGATTTCGGGGATACTCTGTTGCGAGTTTCGAGCATTGGTTTGCAGAAAAGCCCTGGATTCTTGTTCCTTCTTTCGTGCTGCTTTTTCGCGGGATAATTCCGTGGATAATTCTGCGATGGCGATGTCTTGTTCTAGGACTCGGGCTGCCATTTCGTCGAGTTGGCATTTCAACATTTGTGCTCGTGTACCTGCTTCGTCTATTTCTTCGGTCAGGGCAGATTTCTCGGCTGTAATTTCGTGGAGGGAAAGGGTTCGGAGTTTGTATGCTGTTTGAAGTTTGAGGAGTAGGCCTTCGGCGTTCATGAGGAGGTTGTTGAATGCTGCTGGTGAGAAGGGGTCTGCTGTGCCATTTGGAAATAGTCCTGCGTTGATGTCGAGTGCGAGAAATTCATCGTTCATGATATCTGCTGGCAAGTCTTTTGGCTTTTCTGCCGTTTTCGGAGAGAAGAATCCGAACAGCCCTGACTTTTCTGATTTAGGCGGCGGCGGCGGTTTTCCTAGTTCTAACGCCGTTGTCTGCCTCCTTTTTGGTTTTGGCATTACTTCTTCGGATGAGGTGGATCGTGTTGACATCGTGTCTGTCGAGGGAATTTCTATATCTCCTGTTGGTGCTGAGGTTCCAGAAAACCAAGATCCTAATCCTCCCTTCGGTTTGTTGGTGGGTCTTGCAACCCCGTCTTTATCTCCTGTAAGGGTCGCCATGAAACCCGAATCAATCTTCTCCTCTTTCGTGCACCTCTCAAGCGGAGTTGACTTTAATCTAGAGGGTGATAATGTGGTGTTTGATCGCTGGTGTCCCCAGATTTGACGTGTCCCTGACTGATGGACTGCTGCGGAGCTGGTGCCCTGTGCTTCGGATAGGACTGCTGATCGTGGGATCGTGTCTGGTTCGAAGGAGAGGAAAGCTTCTTGTATGTGGGCATTATTTTCGGTGTAAAGATCGGAGCATTCTTTCGGTAATGAGGAGTTTCTCGGAGGTATTGTTATTGTTGAGTTTGGTGTCGTCTGGGCCCTCTGATGTGTTTCCTTGCGCGAGATGTTTGGTGGAAGGGAGGTGTCAAGGTCGAGCAGAACGGGAGGGTTTTCGCTATGCATTATGATTATGACAAAAATCGGGGTGACACGGGGTTCAATGCATCGACGATTGCATAAATCGTGAACAAGGATTCGCTTCTTCTTCCGGATGGGTTGTGGGTGTTTCGAGCGGAGCGGATTGGCCAACGGTATTTTAATGGGTACAAATATGATTCATGCGTGGAGAATCCTCTTGACCTCAAGCCTTTGGGACTGCTTGGATATGGAGCTTTGATGGTGTTTCCTCGTAGCAGCAGCAGGTACGTGGAGTGGCTGATGGTGATCTGAGGGGATCAGATTCAGAGCACTGTGGAGAGGTGATGGGTGATGGTGGTGACCGTGCGACGGGAAGACAGAAACTGTGGTTGTGCAAGTGTTCTTATGAAGTACCGAGTATATTCTGATTGAAACAGTTGCTGTAGGTGTTTCCTGTGCTGTTGTTCTGATACTGTTGCTATACCTGTACTCGTCCTGAATAGTCGAGCCGAATTAAAGTAGTGGTGCAATAGTAGGACAGGTGCGACCGGTAACCTTAGGTTCTTGGATGGAGAATGTCCTCTAGACTAGCTCTAGACTACTTCGTCTGATCCAGGAATGGAAGGTTGAGGATAGACAGCGGGGAAACTTGGTTAGGGGAAGAGAGGAACTGGTTCAGGCGGCCAGTCCGTCTTATCGATAGCGTACGATTGGCGTTTCGATCCTTCCAGCTGTCGTCGTATCGTGATATGAAGCTCTGCTGCTGCGCTGCGCTGTTTCCTTGTGATTGATAGAATTGTAAATTACTGTACGAGGGGAAGTAACACGCGAGAGAAGAATCTGCTGTCGATGAAAAATATCGAGTCTTGAGTAACAGCAAGTCCAGTCTCGAGTCCTTTACACTTGTAGGGGAGTGGAGAGGTTGGTCATACTGCATATACTTGTAGGTACGGAGTACTTGGTACATATCTTCTAGTGGCTGGAAATTCAAGGAACCCGGAATTCACATGCAACAGGTTTGCTGGGCATTCTCTCGCCCGCCTTTTCTCAACAACTTGTGAAAGCATCCGGAGATAACAGACGTCTTGTTTTTTTATATCTACTCGAGTACTCGTGCTCTACTCGTACCTCGTAATAAGAAGCTTACTCCATGTTTGAAGGTATGCGCGATGACGATATTCCCGCTTTTTTGTTTTTATCTATGGGGCCGTACTCGTGTGAGTAGCGGAATTGCAAACGGAACTACGGCTTATTAATTCTTACAAGTTAAAGTGCGAGTAGACTCAGTAGAGAGAATTGAGATGATCATTACACATATACGATGCAATCTATGCAGAATGAAATCTATCAAGTTCCACATGCGGAGATAAGTGTTGGTGCCCTGATCGCAATCACACCACCCGACACTACCAAAATGTTTCAGATTGAGATAAATCACGTGATTGTAAACATCCCAAGCGGGCCCAGATCCTTTTTTCTTTCCAAGCACCTCAACTTAATTAAAAGAGAATTACTCACAATCAATAGAGAACAACTACTTTAATTGTCCTTGGATTTGTAGTTAGTTTTCATTACTATAAAGGATTGGAATATTACAAGTATGAGGTTGAGCTAGTAGGAAAGGATCGAGACGTCGACACCTTATTCCAACAGCTGCTTTCATCCTAAGGATCAGATGATAAAGCAACACTGTTCTCCAGTGCGTACTGTCGTCGTGAATTTAAGGGGCGCGTCGCATGAATTGACACATTCATACTAATAGAGTTCTATACGTCAGAAAAAAATCAAGTAAATAGATCTCCATATATAGATAGGATAAGATAAACACGGGCAGCAATAGTTTTTGAAATTCATCTCGACTAGCTAGATACCCTGAAATCCTGATGTCAGTATCAATCACATCTCCCCCGCTCCAAAGAATGTGGTGTCGGGTCTGATGAGCAGTCCCTTCCTCTCACAAATCCTTTTATCAAAAAGGTCAGGATGGAAATTAAGCAGCACCAACAGCCCTAGCCGACTCCTGACGCTCTCTTTCGAGGAGTGCCTCCATGATTCCTACAGGAGCCACGTTATCCTTCTTCATCTCCTTAACGACCTTGTCAACGCCAAGTTGCTCGTCAGTCCAGAGAGGTTCGGGTTCCTTCACACCAGGCTCACCAACACCGATGAATCCACCTTGGCTGGCCCATTCGCTGGTACGCTTGATTCCCAATTCAGTCCAGACGGATTCAAGAGCGGATACTAGGTGTTCACGGAATTCGCGTGTGTGACCAGGGGTTGGAGTTATGCGGAGACGTTCTTGCCCAACAGGAACGGTGGGATAATTGATCGATTGAACATAAATGTCATGTTTATCCAAAAGTAAATCAGATGCCTTCTTGGCAAGTTCGGCGTTGCCTACCAACAAGGGTATAATATGACTTGGATTTGGAATAACGGGGATGTCGCGTTCAGCAAGAGAGTCTTTGACTGCTCGGGTGTGAAGTTGTTGCAATCGTCTATCGCCTTGGTACTTCATTTGATATTGGATTGCTGTCTCTGCTCCTTTCATGGTGGCAGGTGGGAGAGAAGTGGTGAAAATGAAACCAGGTGCAAGGGAGCGAATGGTATCAACCATTTTCGCGGAACCAGCAATGTAACCTCCCACACAGCCGTACGCTTTACCCAAAGTTCCGGTGATAATATCAACTCGGTCCATGACCGTACCACGGGGACGGCCATTAAGATGCGCTTCATAATCAAGATGTTCTGCTACACCAGCTCCATTTGGTCCGTACATGCCAACAGCATGGACTTCATCGAGAAAGGTGATTGCACCGTATTTCTCGGCTAAATCACATATTCCCTCAATTGGACCAACCGAACCACACATAGAATAGACTGACTCCCAAGCGATGATCTTGGGAACATCGGAAGGAATTGATGCAAGTTTGGCCTCGAGATCAGCAAGATCATTATGTTTGAATACGATTTTCTTCGCACCAGAGTGGCGAATTCCCTGGATCATTGAGGCATGGTTCAAACTGTCCGACAAAATGACACAGTCTGGCAATTTGCTTCCCAATGTGGCAAGAGTAGCATCATTCGCAACATAGCAAGAAGTAAAAACCAATGCCGCGTCCTTGGCGTGCAATTTTGCCAACGTATTCTCCAGGCTTACGGCATGTTGGTTGTGACCGGAAATATTCCGCGTACCACCGGCTCCAGCGCCGTACTCATCGAGAGTTGCGTGCATCGACTTCAAAACCTCAGGATTTCTACCCATACCGAGGTAATCATTGGAACACCAAACAGTGACTTTCTCGCTCTTATTGTCTTTATGGGCGCGGGGAAATTCCTTAGCGAGGCGATTGATGTTATTAAAGTAGCGGTAAGACTTGTCCTTATGCTTCTTGTCCAATTCAATATTGTAAAAAGCCTCGTAATCAAATTTGGGGGCGTTGGGCTGGTGAACCACTGGGGGTTTGATGTGTTGCGGAAGAGGAACTATTCAGGGATTAGCGGGGTAACAATTGGAGTTTTGCCATCAGACTCAACGTACCACGCTCGCGATTATACAATGTATCCTCAATGGCTCTGGCTTCACGAGCACGCGTTGTATGAATTCGCGCCTTGCCAGATACATTGTTGCTGGACTTTCCAGTGAAAGCGCGGATGGCTCCAATGGCCGCCACACCTCCTAATCCCACGTTGCTCCCCTTTGCTGTTTGAATGGCGAGGGCCTTTCCCATGACGGGGCAGCGACGGGCAATAGTCTGCAAGTTGGACATGCTGCCGCCGCATGGTGATACCTGGCGAGTTGTGGCAGAAGTTGAGAGGGAACGGAGAGTCGCAGTTGAAGTCTTCTTCAAGAAGGGACACATGGACTTCGATTGACGAAGAGCGGCGTCCATGATTGCGGCAAAGCAATGTAAGTCGGTCGTGAGGTTCGAATGTAATTTTTTGGTGATATTCTTGTAGTCGGTTTTCCCTTCAACAGGACATGCGGTGTGAAGTGAGAAGAGAGAACTTGCCTACTCTGTACTAAAGAGAGACCCTCTAAAACCGACGGGAGGAGCGGCGGTGCGAGTTGTGGGGAAAGATGTTGGACTGGGTACGAGTCCGACAGAGCCGGGAGTGGGTGGTGCCCAGGCTGTCAAAGCGGCAGTCTGGGCTGTGTAAGCTTATTTCAAATAGATCTGATTGGTCAATGCTCCACTATTAAATATCGGACTTCCGCTTTGGGTAACTACAGGTACTCATGACATAGCCTGTATCTTGTGGGTATTACTGTATTTCTCACCTACCTATTCCCTGTATGCAACGTAAGTACTTTCAATTTCTTGAAAGATGAGCCTAACACACCAATTGAGTTGAAATACTACCTACAACTTGCTGATGAAAGGGCGTCTTACATAAGAAATGTTGGTGCCTCAACTTTATCCGAGCTCCCGCTTAATGTCCTCCTTTCATAGGCCAAGCTAACCTTAAGTAAAGAACTTGCTTGAGTCAGAGTAGTTCTTTGAAATGATTACCTACATTGTTTTGGAAAGCTGAAAAACAGTAATGATATAAATTGTGTAAAACATTTGGAATACTGAGAATTATCCTATTCCAGAAGTAGGCAATATACACTGTCACTATTTTGCATGGTGTGTTGGAGTCACTCATATATCTTTATCCTATGGACACCACTACTACCTATCATATTTGGTTTGTAAAAAAAAGAAGAAAAAAAACCACCCATACATCCGCTCGCCCACGTACCTAACCCAAAACACTCAAGACACACTCCATACAGTGCCCTCAACATCTCCATTGTTCTCCATAGACTTACCGCTCTCTGTAGTCCCACCACTCTCAATGTTTTCACCATCTCCAACTTCAGCCCAATATTCGTCTGTCTCAACCTCCTTCTCTATAGCCACATTCATCAGGTCTCGACCTTGTTTTCTCGGCTCGTACAGGCCTTGGGATCTGCGGCGCTCTGTTGATAGTCTGGCAATGGACTTCATCTTCTCTCTCATCCGCTCATGAAGGCTGATAACTTCCGGAGTCTCTTCCAAACTAGCCAGCGTTTCTGGATTATACCGCTGAAAACCCCTAAACCACTTGTCTTTGAACTCCTGGTACAAAACCAAGAATTCCCTGTCAGTTTCAGGGTCGAAGCTATGGGGACCGAAGGAGTCGTATTCGACCATTGTTGCGTGTAGATTTAATATCCCGCAAACGACTCGCAGCTTTTTCAGAACGGAAAAATCGAGCTTGCGGTCAAGGAACAACGAGATACCCCGACCGTACTTTTTCTGGAATGCTTCCCTATGTTCCTTGGTATGAAAGAACTCATCTTTAAAGAAGCTGGCATCAACAATGATGTTACCGTCGTGTGCCGATCTGTTTCCACAATCTCGCACGTTACGATCCCGTGGGTCTTCTTTTGACATCAAGAATCTATGCCGAATGAAGTAGCAACTTATTACCATTGGTCTCCAAAGCTCAATCTTTTCCTGAAGACCCTTGATAGTCCTATTGGCACGGTTGAGCTTCGATTGCAAGGATTTGCAATCAACAGACGGTTCTTCGTTTAAGAACTCTCCCTGGAAGAATCTGTCGTTCTCAAGTTCGAGATCAGATTCAAATAGCTTCTTCTTCAACTCAGTCTTCTCCTCCTCGGATGCGAGATGGAATTTCAAAAGCTCCTTCTTGAGTTCATTTTTTCTGTTCTCAAGTTCCAGGTTGGCGTCAAAAAGGTCCCGCTTCATTTCATTCTCTTTCTCATGAAGCTCTTCTATTTTTGCCGTCTTTTTTCTCATTTCCTCTTGGTACAGATTGCGTATATCCTCGTTCTCCGCATTGGCAGCCGTAAGTTTTGCCTCCAAAGTGGAGTTTGTTTCTGTGGCTTCTTGCAGCTGCTTCTCTGCGGCTGCAAGCTTTGCTTGAAGATCACGGTTGCTTCGCTCGAGGTTGTCTCGCTGTTGTTGCTCGCGTTCGAGGGATTTCTGAAGCGTTTGATTGAACTTTCGTGAATGGATAAGTTCTCGAGCTTGCTTTGTAGATCTCTGGGTGTGAAACCCCTGCCTATTTCCGGAGGATGGGGTCGTGGGCAGATCGTCACTATTGTCTTGCCATTCTTCAATTTCTTCGCCCTTGATATTCTGCTGTTCTGAACCCACGTTATCTCTAGGCAACTCGTATGAAGAACTGCTGCGACTTTTCGATGCATTCGGGTTGGAATCTCTCCAGTTTGGAGTGGCCCAGGCAGGCGTGGAGTTTGAGTTGAGGTCCTGAGACATCTTGATGGTGTTTACATATCCCTGAACGACTTTTATAAGCCTGTGATATCAACTATATTCTTGGGTTTGAGTTTCTTACCTGAGGGCTTCCTGGTTTCTTCCTACTTTGAATAAGCTCTCAAGCTATAGTAGCGGTTACTTAACGGCAGCGTAACTCCCCCAAGCGAAAGAGACAGTCCAACAAGTTGACGTTGTGTTTCATGAGGAAAGGTATATGATCTATGGAACGAGGAACCACATATTAGCTCTCCCCATACAACCTTGCCAAAGGACTTACCTGAGTTTGTAAGGAGATCCAGTTCCTCAAATCTGCGTTACGCTGCTCTTGTAAAGTTGTGTTGATCTTGATACAAAACCAAGACGACCTTGTCCACAAAGCTGTTCCTAGAAATGGAGTTGTTGGTATGTTCCCCACAGTGGGCTGTTTGAGAGAATACCAACGGCACCCTACACATGATTCAACAAGATATATGGTAACATCCATGGCGGCGGAAAGCCAGACTAGGCCAAACCAGGCGTATCTCCGCCATGAGAACAACGCTCAAATTCAGGGTGAAGCAGGACTGTCACTGTTTCTGCCTTGTAGTAGATGTGTACAATACAACGAGGAGTAGGGCAAATTTTGGGTGAAGCCATTTTGGTTAAGCTAGACATGCTGAAATGGGTGGCTTTGATTGGTATCGCCCTCGTCAGTGGTGGTTGGAAGGGTGAAATTACAGATTCACAGCCAAACCGTGAAAATTATTCCTTAATACTATTCTCATTGGCCATTGTCTATAAAGTTCTATCGAAAAGTTAGAGTTGAACGTAGATGGCAGAGGAAAGAATTTTAAGTTATGAAGGGTCTGGAGTGTTCGCTTACGGTGATGTACTGCATCTATAAGTTTCATATTCATACAAGCAACCCGTTTTGATTATCTGGGTATCATCCGCCATTCTCACCTGATATCTCATTGGAGTTCATATCGCAAACGTGTTGAGGTTAAAGTGGCCCCAGGAATACTTTATGTGAGATTTGTTCTTTGTTCTTTTCTTTAAAGAAGGGTCTAATCATAAGATGAACTCTAACGAAAAAGGGTTTCATGACTTCCCTTACATTTAACGCCGTTGAGAGACACCAAGTCTCAGACTCGGTGATTTGAGAATCATCTTGCTTTTTTCCCGCAAGGTTTTACATGTTAAGCCATGCGGTACAATGGGATATCAACTAAGATACTAGTTTACCAAGGCCAGCGTTCCGCATAGAAAATTCCATTCTATTCCATACCCCCTGTTCCATGGAAGCTCCATGGAATGAAACCATAGGACTGAAAAAGGTCTGTTGGGTCTGAAGACTAATAGGAGGTTCTCTTAACCTTAGCATATATAGTTATGTTATATACAAAGCTACTAGTTAGAGTTTAGTAGTTTATGTACCTTGCATAATCCTATAGTATGTTAGTCCGTTCTAGATACCTAGGCCATTTCACTGTTAACATCTGTATCCTGCTCTCCTATTAGTCAAATTCTATGTCAATAGTACCTCTCGGGATCTCCATTCTTCTTCGGATCTCCAGTGCATATTGGATGGATTTAATTACTCAATTTTTGTGGTGCTCTAGATGGATTCCAGATAGAATGGAGTTTTATAATACTTTGGAATCTTGTATCGAATACCAATTAAGTTCAGGACTGCCCTGCTGAATTGCATTGTTCTGGATCCTTGAGGTTATACTTGGAGCAGTTAGCCAGTGACAAGCCACTTTCCATCGTCTTGCATTGATTATTGACGAATAATATATTAAAAGACCCTATTTACCAACCTACTCTTGTACAATGATTACCATCATATTCTAACAATAATACACTACAAGTAAAATAGTATAGAATATACAATAGCGAAGTAATAAGGTTACTTACAAGTAGTTGAATAACCCCATTATATCCACTACCCGTTGAAACCTAGGAAGTAAGTCCTATCAATGAACCCTATTTATTCGCCCCCTAAGTATTTCTATAACGAAGTAAGATGCTCTCCTTATATATGACAGAACAGCTGAATGGGACTAGTGGTATTTTCGACGAATATATGAGATTTTCACTCCTTATACAGTACAAGGCATTCAAAGAAATGATGCATATACTAAACCAACTACGTCAACTACGTTTACAAAGCTTAAAACCAAATCTGAAAACTTACTTAGTCTGGTTTTTATATCCTAGGTCGCTCTTTCAGCAATGATTGTAAGGGTGTTGTTTACTGTTTTTATAGATATAACTCCCCCAGGTTAGGCGAGATAGAGTTGGAGCATACAAGATAGTTTGTTACTACACTAGACATATATTAATACTAAAGAATCTTTTTACATAGTCAGAAGCAAATTACTTAATAAAATACAGAAATTTGAACAAGCTACCTTTTACCTAAGTAAGCCGGCTCCTAGTGGACAAGAAAAGTGGCAGAGATTTATCTTTTAATTATTAGGGTAAGTTAATTCTAACCCTCTAGGAACTCGGTGTCAGGACATTCCTGACACCGTACGGAAATTCCTAACACGGGCCTAATTAGGTAGTTAAAAGTAGGGACGGTATTAGGAAATACCTAACACTAGCTTAATTCAGTATAAAAACGTAGGATCCTAGGAGTAGAGGGTACTCTAGAGACTATTATACTTCTAGGAGAGTTTAAGCGTAACCCGAGCGTTCCGTGAGCTATCTGTCTATATTATAAAGCCTTTCCCCCTCCCTCCCTTTACCTCTATAAACCACCTGTAAGTACTTAGTCGTTTTCACCTGTCCCTCTCCTTACCTGTAAGTACTCATTTTTACCTCTTCTTTCCTCTCCCTCCCTACCTATAAGTACTTTCCTACTATTCTATATCCTATAAGTATAAACTTCTATTATACCCCCTATACCCCCTATACCCCTATTCCCCCCTCTCTCCTGTTCCCCCCCCCTTTCTCTATATAGGTAGATAGATAATTGAGTAAATAAGTAAATTAAGAACTACGTCTTTAGTCAGATATTTAGGGTTTTACGCCTACTGTTGGTACTAGGAAAAGTGCGCATTAGGGAAGGTTTTGTACCCTGGGCCGGTGTTAGGAATTTCCTGACACTAAAGTCAGTAAGTTCCCAGAGGGTAAGTACTAAAATGTTACAAATATCTTGAACAATTGCCTTTGATTGTGCTATCGTTTTCGATAAATCACTTTGATTATTCGAAATAACTAATGTCTTATTTCTGTGTAGAAGACAATCTAATTAATAACCTTCTTGCCATGTCTTAAATGCCAGTTTGCATCCTTCTGCAATGGCTCTCTCTTCAGATTTCGTCTTCTAGGAATAGATGCAGCCTTTACAGGTGCTCTCTTCGTCTCAACCACATCTCGCTTAGCAAATCCACCAGCAACGCACTCCTTGCCTCCCTTAAATGCTGCACTAGCAGCTCCCTTCCACAAAGCAGTGACATCCTCAATCATTGCAGGCGTATAAAAGATTCTACAATCTGCCTCTTCATAAGTAAATTGTCCTGGTAACCCGTCCTCTACATGATCTCTATTAATAGCATCACGAAGATTAATTCCAGTGCTCGCGGCTCTTGATTGAGGATAATTACTAAGCTTCTTCAAGGCGGTGGTAGAGGGAACTGGGGAGGTGGTATTCGCGTAGAAGAGAACTGTTTCCGCTGTGTTGTAGATATTGGCGAAGGAAAGAATCTGAGCACCCTTCACCCCACCAATTGCTTGTACAGGTCCTGGTTGTGGTCGTCCTCCCACCATGATTACCTTTACACCGGCTTGGATGCGCATCATTTCGGAGAAGAGGGTGCATGTCGAGGCACAGTAGCCGTCCGTTAACATGATAATATCTTCTGCTGCGAAAGGTTGTGTGAAGTTTTGCCGTGAGCGATAGCCTGTGATGTCGAAGCCGATTCCAAAGGTATTATTTATGGTTGTAAGTGGATCGTTGAAATTCCATCGTAGAATTTCCGTAAACTCGTCTCCACGTAGCTCAACTGGGCCATATTTAGCCTCGAAGGTCTCGAAGGGTTGGTCAGTGATGTTATAGTCGTAACGGTAGTTGAACCACGTTTCGTAAAGATTTATCAGGTCGAAATTATCGGACGTCTGGGGATTAAAATCTCCTCCCACGATATCTGAGATTGCACGACATATTTCATTGAAGGTATCGCTCTCTCTAATTCGCGAGAATCCATCTTGAACAATATGTGGGAAGAGCTGGCGGAAGAGATCATATCCATTCAAGATATAACCCCCTCCATTCTTACTCAAATCGATTACAAGCTTGCTTTTCCCAGCGGCCTTGGCTTCAGCAAAGAAGGTTTCAGCCAGGGCTTGAAATTCGGAGGGTGTATCGGGCTCGAAACCCAAGACACTGAGAACAGCAACATCTTCAAAACCTGTTCCGTTGAGGTAGTAACCCCCGATAGAGAAATCGTCCAGGATTATTTCGGGCGTTGGATATCCTGGAACGATGGCACCGCTTGGTGTAGCTTCTTCGATAGCTTCGGCGGTCTGTGCCGTTGAGAATGCGCCAGGCGCGAACTTTCGAAAAAATGAAGGTCCATCCACCACTCCATTGAAGTCACCGATAACGTTGGCGAGGTTTTCGAAAGTAAAGACAGTACCGTTTTCAAATGTATAAGTAGTGTTTGCCCCAGGGTAAACATATCTAGAAGGATGAAGGTTAGATGCAATATCTTGTTGTTCATTATTGGGACTTGCCTTGTTCTACCAGCAGTAGACCATAATCCATTCACAATACCGCCAGATCCCCCAGATGCTTTGTTATAGAAGAGAGTATTGTAACCTGCATCGGCGTCTTGATTGAAAGTTAATGGAAATATAAAATCCGACAGATACTTTACTGCGTCTACCCCATTGATTTGGGTGACTACTGATGCAGTGTCTGGCGATGAAACGATATCGTCTTTCAGATATATTTGTGGGAGTGAGGTTCCATCTTTACTGACTGATACCAGTGCTGTTGGTTTGATCCATCTGATGCCATTTGAAATAACATCAGGGTAAAATACAAAGTGTCCGTCGTGAGCTTTGGCGAAGATATTATAAAAGTCGAGTTCGAATTCTGCCTCGTTCGGGTAAAAATCCGATTCGAGTTTCGCCTTTACCGAAGCGAGATAGCCGAGGGGGTCGTGAGGTGGGTAGAAGTATGTGGAAGGAGGGTCTTTCAACCAAGGGAGATCTGAAAGAATTTAATACGGTCGTCAATTGGAATTATTCTTAGGGTTAGGTTTAGGGCTCTAACCCTAACCCTGACGCGCACATACCACTTTGCCATTCCAAATATGGTTCTACTTCGTTTACCAACTTTAGTGCTGCTTCCTTGTTGAGAGGGACCGAGTTGAGGCATTCTTGAGCAAGCTTCGCGGGGACTGTTGGTGTTGCTAATAAAAGTGTTAGATATCTGGCGCCCGGTTGAAAACGTGGCAGAGATTTTAACTATTGGGGTAAGTTGCTTCTAAGTACTGAAATATTTCAAAAATCTAGAACAATTGCCTTGATTGTCCTATCGTTTTAGAACAATCAAGTTGATTAATCCAAAAATCTGGAACAATTAACTCGACTGTCCTATTGTTTTAGAACAATCAAGCTGATCATGATCAATCCAAAGATCTGGAACAATTGCCTTGAATGTCCTATTGTTTAGAACTCTCATGTTAATTGATCCAAATGCATAACATAATAGAATGATTTTCAGTTAGTTGGGCTAAAATAAAAGAAGTCTCTGCCACTTCACTCTGCCTACCTGATGGTGCTGTCGCAACCTGAGCTGCTGATATTTGGCTAATACTAGCACAGGCATTTGTAGCACTGGGAGCAGCTGTCGGTGTAGCTGTGGCAATACAACCACAAGCGCTTGCGATTCTGACTGTCAAATTGGCGTTCTGATTCTGTTGGCACGCCTGAGAGGCATAGGAAGGAATAGGTGGAGCTGCGATTCCGGGGTTTGTGAGGTTGGCGCAAAATTCTAGGGAAGCCTCTAGACGACCTGGGATTTGGGTAGCTCTCAATGCACGAAGGCAATTGTCGGCATCACAGGCAGCCGAAGCCAGACTGGCCGCAAACAGAAGTAATGTCCCTAAGTAAAGCATGGTATTACCGGTTGACATTCAAAAGTGAACGGAAGGATAAACAAGCTCATCTCTGGGTGAGGGAGAGCTATATAGCCTTGGTAACCTCCCTGGTTATCATCCTGGGCATTGCATTCACTACTGCACTCTTGCTGCATTGCGAAATTGTTACAAGCAACTTCCCCATCGGGGTACACAAATTATACTCCGTAAAGATCTCGCTTGTAAGGGACTTTTCTATTACTCCATGCACACCTTAAGAATCTATTGTTCGAGGATGCCTCACACAACTAACTTAATTGTCCCAAATCGCTCGCACAACCATCTCGATTGTGCAAGACTTCTAGGATAATTTTGTTCTACCTAGGTGTGTTCAGAGTAATGACGACCGCTCTTACGAAGTACATACCAATCAGCCCTGTCGAGCATGGCAAGCGCATGTTGACAAGCCCTTTGAACCAATAAGATAACACGTACTAGATAAGGATGATTTGACAAGTTCCAATTCAAACATTTGATTGGAGGAAAGGAGCTTCAAATAGATATCTGTACCTGCGCCGAGATGCAAGATACCTGGTCACTACCCTGTACTTTGTGCACACTATCAGAAGTCATTACAGTATGCCAAAGGTCTGGCACAAGCAACTTGTTAATTGTCCCAGTTCGCCTAGGTTAAGGAGTGAGAATCAACAATTATTCAAATCATTCGGATAATTGTTTTAATTGCACGGCTTTGAGAATAATAATAATCCAATGTAGGTGTGTTCAGAGTAATGACCGTGTCTCTTCCAGAAGTACACAGGCGCGACAGTCTCTCTGGGAGCACCATATGGACCAGGTCCATTCTCGGTTGCGCTTGTCCGCTTTTGCCAGCGAATGCAACACAAATGAGGGGTAGACTCGGTAGAGAGGCAAAGTCCCAGGGATCTGAGGAGACAGGCGGCAGAATTGTGTAAACATGCATGGAGGTCCTCATAAGTCGGGACCTGAATCCCTAATAGGAAGGTCGCTCATGATAGCAGCCGTACTTGATAGATAGCGGCTCTTGCAACCTAATTTAAAGCGGGTCTCGCGAGCACAGACGCCTGCGTCTGCTCGTACTTCCTCCCGGACGTAACAAACGTTAAATTCAATAGGCGTGCTGACCCTGTTTTCTACTGAGAAATCCCTTGTATGCCCACTAAAAACTTACGTTTGTTACGCCTGGGAGGAAGTAGAGCCCCTAAGGACAGCTAGAGAGTACACCCCCTGTTAACTACCCAAAGGGGTAATTAACGATTACTGGTCAGATATCCCTAGTCAGTATCCACCTTACACTTAGCTACTCTACGAGTGTGGTAGGTGAAAGTTGACTAAAAATTATAAACTTAGTATGAAATTATATCTACAAATCTAGGGCTTTCTAATAGTACTATTATCTTTTCGACATTTGCTTTATTTGTAAAGATACTAGCGTTTTTATTATTTTGTGATTTCGGGTGTTGTCGCCCTTACTAGTATATACTTTAGCTACTCCACTATCCCACTTAACCACTCCACTATATACTATTTACAGGCCTTGTATGGTCTCTAGTACTAACCACCTGGTGTAAGAGGCTCTGCCAACTCGTTCCTCGTTGTTGAGGCCTGAGGCTCTTATAGTAAGAATGCGGCTCTTGCCGTTTGGTAAGGCCAGAAGAAGCACCGCTCTATTGAATTTCATCAACCCTGAATAGATTTTAGGAGGCATCGATCAAACATAGTTTGCCATCGTCTTTGCATTTTGTTTGACAGAGTTCCCGCACCGTACGGTCCGTACCACAAGATTGCTTAACCGAGGTTCATCTCAACGGCGGGGATTTTCCTGGTTCCAAAAGATTTCAGTAAACCCTGTAAGCTGCCATGGGCAAATTGAGAATCACCCGAATCAAATGTTGTGGTTGTGTTACTCGAGTACTGCTGCATGCTCGAGTACCGGTGAGGAGGAAAGAAAAGGGAACGTTGAAAGAGACTTTTTGCCATACATACAGTACTGTAAGCGGAGGTGTGGCGGAAACCTTAGCTACAGGCACAACCCCAATTTTCCCGACTCGTAAATATCGATCTGGAGCGTATTCACGAGAAATAAGGTTCGACCATTTAATTACCGAAGTCTACTTACTTTATGTTGGAAAAGCTATGGGAGACTTGGGCGCCAGAAATCCGACCTGTAGTCGACGATGACAAGGTTAAGCTTACCCTGGTATGGATGATCCAAAGTAAGAACAGACTAGCTGCAGTTACATGTTCAAACTTTGAACGGTTCAGCGAGCCTCGGTATATGTGATTGAAACAGTTTTTTTTATGTTTATCAACTTACAGTATCAAACTGAATGACCGAGACATATCTTAAGCCAAATTTATTTACAACTGAAATGGAGCAAGTGCCCCCATGACTGACTTTCTTATCTTGCCAACACCGATTTATACTCATCAAAGCAACCATCGATGTGTAGAAAAAGCCCTCAATGCTTTAAAATTTGTATCTTGCAGCGTTGATATTTCTCCACCAGTCACGTAACATCCATATATCGAAATCTGTTATAACCATTGAAGCGCCGGCATTCATAATGAACTTGGTGTAGGATGGTTTCCAATCATAGAAATCTGCGAACATAATTAGCTAAATATTGAACCGTTAAGCAATAGAGAGGAGAGAGACTTGCCATCCAATGCAAATGTATGTCCTATCTCGTGGAGTACGATGTGAATGGAATCATCATCAATTGTCTTCATGAAATACCCCTGTCCAACACGTTGACCCCAGTCGCCTCCAGAACCGGAACCATCCATTCCATCAGATAGCCAAAGACTTTGATCATAATGCCTTGCAGCTCCTCCGGGGCATCGAGAGTAATCCCCATTCCTGTTAAAGAACCGTCCACATCTTGGGTCACATTCCGCAGTTCCACCAGCGTCAGTGTTAGTATATACATCCACATCTGAAGTGTCGCCTAAAAGGAGGTTCTTGTCTTTGACGGCCCATCCTACTACCTTCACATCAACGGTATCATACGGCCATCCATCGAATCCGGCCAGAGCATCCATCCACTTCTTGAATTGACGTTGGATGGCAACCTCGGTCTTTTGACGAACCTCGGGAGATGCTGTATTTTTGGTATCCCAACGGACACAGTAGTTGATCTTCCCTTCACCGGCGATGACTTGGTCGAATCCGAAGTTCCTGAACCTGACAGATCGAGACCATGTTTTCAACTCACGATCCCATACCTATTCGCAATAGTTAGTAATGAATTTCCCCTTTGTAATTTGAAAACGACGTGCCTGCTTCAAAGGCGCCACAAGCTCAGCTGGTGGATCCCAAGTGTTTGGCAATTCGGAAGAATTGTAATGAGTCTGCCTGGCAATCAACTCTTGTGGGTCGGTGTTAAAGTCTTTGGCATCGAATTTGCAAACTTCACGCTCTAAAACATGGGGAATAGCACCAGCCTGGGTGTATCCAAGGACGGAAATGACAGTCAGAGACGACAAAAAGAATGACAGAGCCATGATGAATTATAGATATGGCTTGGTGGATGTACAAGATAGTACTGTGTGATGAAGAAACCCCGCTTGAAGAAGCAAAATCCCCAAACTGATTAGCCCCCTCTTCTTATATCCCTCAATGATTATCCAGACATCATATTTGTGGCGATCCAGAAAGTCGTCTGGTACATTTCTTTGGTACTTCTAATTTTAAACAAAGTACATGTACAGTACATCTAGGCTTGTATGTCCTTCTTGGCTCCACAATACCTCAGTCGCCAAGTCTTCCGAATCCGACTAGCTACCACTCATCGATTGCGAAACTCCATTACAATAAAATAGAATTGATAAGAGGTCATCGGTACTATATGCATATCTAGTATTTGTTTCGACTCTACTGCGATTTGGTTTGTTTCAAACACCGGGCTGAGGCCGAGACCGAAAAGCGAGGAAGTACCTGGCTATATTTCGTATCTCGTTCAAGCACTACTAGCTGGCAGCTGCCTCGCTGCGGAGATCCTCGCCCTAGTTTAATCTAATAGATGGGCGATCATATACTGTAGCCTCTCTTAAAATGGTTGAATATCGATGCTAATTGAATCGCACACAATATCTTTATTGGCGAAGTATATCATTGATTATTGGTGAGCCTGCGGGCTCTTCTTTACCGAGATATGGTGCTTGGGACACAAATAAAGGGGGTTTCATAAAGATCAACAAATAGTTGAATACCTTCATCGGTAAAATATTCCCGGGTCACCAAGAGGTCTCAAGTGTGCTAATTTATACAAAGCGATTGCTCCGTACGCAAACTTGCAAAGATGGGATGGAGAGATACTACATTATCGCTCCCTAAGGAGTTTGACTGTTTGGCTAGACTATGTCCAGATATCTCCTTAACGCCCCGTATGTACATTTCACATTTTAGGTTTACGATTTACTATTCAGGCGGTCGGAGGGGTCGGGATATTACTTAGGCGAGCTACAGTACGGGGCATGGTCCGACATAAAGGGGGTGGACAGCTAAGAGTCACACCATGTCACGTAGATCATATTAAACCCACTATATAAGGGGCCTTTTCCTAGCTTTTACGCCGTTTCTTTGACAATTTTTGCTTAATAAGCGGTGCAATTACGCGTTCTAGCTATTGGCTAAAACCCTATGTTTTTAGCTAAGACGTATCGCATAAGAGTAGATCTATAGCAGAGTGTCGATCTTATTACGCTAGCATGGTGTGACTCTTAGCTGTACGTCCACCCCCTTTACGAGGCGGGATTTTGTATTCTAGTCGCAAGAAACAACCGACTCCCCCTCATCCAACTTAACAAGAACTGTTTTTCTTGTATCATCCGAAGCGCAGGAATGTATGTATCTCAAGAGTTTATATTTCAAGAGACAAAGTGATATCCTTCTTTCCACTAGCACTTCTTCTCTTTATTAGCTCTCTCAAAGGTTCTCTCGTGCCTTTGACCTCCTCCACCATCCCACCAGATGGCAATGATGGATATGCCTCGAGTCTCCAAGTTAAGCTCTTCAATTTCACAAGCCCTGATACTGTAACAGTAATTTCGTAGGCTCCTCGCACACTTCCTGAATTTCTTCGAGTCAATAAGACGATAGGGCACGTAAATTTTGACCTCTTCAGTTCCGGTAAAATCAGTGTTGGAAATAGTGCAGTTGACTCAGCTTTATACTCATTTTTACATACCGTAAAACTATCTATAATTTCATTCAACTTTGAAAACTGTACCCCCCAAAAAAAAGACAAAACTAACCAAGTACAGCATCCTAAATCTACTACTAAACTAGATAACTAAATCGTAAATCGCAAAGGTTACTAGCACTTTTAAGGTTATTTAATAGGAAGTCGTAAGTCGTAAATCGTAAAGTAGCTTAGGGTTAGAGTTATATACCCGCGCTAGAATTAAAGGTAAAAACTACTTAATATAAGTAAATAAGCTTAATTTTACGGTAAACGACAAAAATACCACCTAATTAATCAATAACGACAAAAATGCCACCTAATTAATTATTTTGCGACAAAAATACCACCTATGTACCACGTCACTAGTTTACTAGTAAAATTGTTAGTAAAGTAATGTCTATATCATTAGTAGTAGTTTTATTATAAAAGGGTAGTATTTTCATCAGTATAGAGATTTCATTTCTTCATTAGATTTAATAAGTAAGACACCTAGAAAATGATAAACAAAGTAAATTAGGTAACTACTTGTTAATCTTTAATACCTCGTAGGCCTGTTCTTGTCGTTTTTGGTAGTGATTAAGCCTAGTACCCCCTTGTGTTTACGTCTTGGTTCATTAGCCTCAATTCCTTGCCCCCGAGCCTCAACTACGTCATCCTAGGTTTCTTGTTAAGCGCTCTCCTTCCTACGAAACAGCTTCGTAGCCTCTATTAGAAGGTGCGCGACGGCGCGGGGCAGTCTCCTGGCCTTAGGTGGCATATTATATATGCTTTGAGGTTAAGTAATCACGCTAGCAAATAAGCTAGTAATTCACAATATTTTGGTCTACTAGGAAATCTCTAAAGCGAATATAAATACTACTCCTTTACGACAAAACTACTACTACGACAAAAATACTACCATTTTCCGACAAAGATACTACAAGTTCTATGTTCATCAAATTTATATGTAAAACACATATTAAAAAATGAGTGGCATACAGGTGGCATTTTTGTCGTAAAGAAATTAATTAGGTGGCATTTCTGTCGTTTTTGATTAATTAGGTGGCATTTTTGTCTTTTACCGTTAATTTTAACTTGAACGCTCCTTTAACTCTACCCTCCCTTTCTATATAATACTAAGAACACTGTATTGCGGTATTGTTAAGACACTTACTATCATGGAAGATATGGAGATAGAGGGGATGAACAGAAAGACGGATAAGAGTATATGATGTAGAATAGGTATTCAATTTCCCTTCACTTACTTACTCACCTACCTGTCTGTCTGTCTACATACATCTACTGTCCAATCCAATCCAATCCAATCCCAGCCCCACCGCTTCATCTCACCACACCACCACACCACCACTCCCCAACTAACCCCTCCCCACAAAAAAGAGAGAGAGAAGAGAAGTAAGAAAGCCCCAAAGAACAACCTCAAGCAACCCTCTCCCCCTCCGCAAGCGTATGCCAATACCCACTACAATAACACCTCCGCTGCTGCATAATCAACCACTGCAGGGCCCTCCTCTCCGTCAACGCATCCACAACCACCGCCGCACACCTCGCACACCTCCTCCATTTCGAAACTTGTCGGCCTTCCACTCCCTCATTTGTACCCATCCCTCCTCCACCATTCCCCACCCCGCCTTCTCCCCCATCCAAACCACCCTTCACCCTCTTAACAGGATTATTCAACCACACCTTCCTAAACGAATCCATCGTCTTCCCCGCCGACCTCCGTCGTCGAATACTAGCCTCATCCTCTCCAACCTCCAGCAATCCAAAGTCGGCGAAGAACAACTTAGCGGGCTCAATCTCATCCCGCACCGCTTCCAGTAACCCCTCTTTCTTGAAGAGCTCCACGATGACGGGCTTGAAACACTCCGGAAACTGGCCACCGAAGAGCATCTTCGTCTCAAAGGCATTGCGTCGCCCATCACTTTGTCCCGACGGGAAATTCGCCCGGTAGACCTCTTTGATCGAGGAGGTGAGAGAGGAGAGGAGCGTCTCGACCGTCTTGATGCGGATGATGGTTTTGGTGGTGAGGGTCGCGATGTGGAGATATGCGTATCGCAGTTGGGAACTGATGGGTGGGGGGTTGGAATTCTGGGAGTTCCCGTTGGTGCCTGGGGTTTGGATGGCGCGGCGGGCTATGTAGTCCAGATGTGTGATTCGACGACACATTGCGGTGAGGAAACCGCGGGTGGCGGAGCAGAGGAGGAGGTGGAGGGAAACGGTGTTGGTGGAGCGGAGGTGGGCGTGGAGTTCGGAGAGGTTGAAGCTATCGACGTCTTTGAGGTCCATATTGGGTGGAAGGGTTGTGGGGAGGTTGAGAAGAGTGTCGATTAGCCATGCCATGAGGTCGAGGACCCAGCGAATGGAACCGCCTAGGGCATTTATCACCTCTGATTCAGATTAGCAAATTAACCAACAGACTTGCTGCTAAGAGTACAAACCTGGGTCTTCAAGTGGCGATGCTGGTACGCTCAAATTCGAGGCCATCGAAACGAGAACGACAATATTGCGCAACTGAAGAACCAGCCATGAGAATTTACCAGGGAATGTTCTAGGGTTGAACTCTCCCCGGAATCCGAGAGAATTCTGAACACATAGAATCAATTGAATGCTCGTATTTCTGATCAAGACATCATAATGTTGCTCTTCGGAATAATCACAGGTGATTTTCAGGATGCGAGATATCTCGATAAGCCAATCGAAAGAAAAGTCTAGGAGAGTTAGAATTATACGTCAGAGGTTATAGAATCAACGCTTACTTGGGTTCGAGTATTTGTGAGCAGTAGCTAGTAAGTCATCATAATTGACAGCTCCAACTCTAATGACAGCAGTTGCGCAAGAAAGAGCAAGTGCAGCCACTGTCGCAGCATATTGAGCTATCGAATATTAGCGTTTGTCTCAACACGGGAAGAAATTCTTACGATCATCTTGACTTGTTCCTATATTACCCAAATATTCCATCTGCATCCACTTGACCTTGCCGTCATTTCGAATTTGAACCAAAGAGCAGTACGTAGGTGATAAAGCTACTTGCAGACCTATTGAAGGTCAACATTCAATACCTCTGCAAATGGAAGAGCACAAAACTTACAAGGTTGGTCCTCTGTATAGGAGAATCCGATTTGGGATAGGTGCCATATGTGTTCAATATCATGATTAATAAATATCTCTGCCATTGTCGCTCGATCACGATATTCTACTGAGCCATCACTATAGGCGAAAAATATGACCCTTCCAACATTCATAGATTGCATGGAGAGAAGGACCTTATTGACGTTGAAACTTTCCAATTTCTTCAGAAAACCAGTAGGCTAAAGTCGTTAGAAGATGTAAAAGTGTTTGAGCGATCGGAACTTACCCCCGGAGGTGACCCCACACTATTTCTACGTGAACTCAACGCCTCAAAGGCAGGATGTATTGTCTGCATTTTATCGCGAAGTTCCCATCGATCCACTACTGTATGAACATCTTGGTTGTAATGTGCCATTGAGGACGGTAGATGAGTTCGAGCAGTAACTATTGTAGCATGTCCCATCCGCCCCGTAGAATCGACCGTAGCTGGAAAGAACTCGAGGTGAGAGAGCTGTGTCATGGAAGATTCCAGATTTGATGCATTCAAAGTATCTTTGGAAACATCATGTATCCAACTCGTTGCAACAGTATGACGAGTCTTCAAGCTGGGGTTTAGTTGTTGTGGCATTTGTGGAGCTCTTTCTCCCGCTCTTTCTCCCGCTTGCTTCCCAAGGCCCCAGTCTACTAAAGCACGCACAACTCGTAGTTGTTTGGATGCTGTGGCAAAGGTAATCAGGAGTGTGCTGTCTATCACAGGTATCAGTACACTAAATGCAACAAATAACGACTACGAATACTTACTCTTATCTGGACAGATAGACGCATGAGTAATTAGGTCATCAGATGAGATGATACTCTCTAGCTCCGTATGGGCTTCGGAATATTTGCTGGTAGATTGTGGAAATATGATTCGGAGGAGTCCATTGGTTGTCACACAAACCAATGCGGATTTTCCATTCATAGGGTGAAATGGGCCAAAGGAAGGTGCATGTGCAGGCTCGTACTTGTAAGTGTTTCCTTCTTTGGTGGCTGATTGAATTAGTATCATTCTCCATCCAAGTCCAACATGTAAGACGCACCATGTATCTGGCTACTTCCTGAACGGTTCGCAGGATAGGTGGCCAAGTTGAGCCAGAAACAACCAACCACGCTGGAGAGATCGTCGGTTGGGTCCATCTGGCAATTTCTATGCAACATAGGCTTATTCAATGAAGCGAAGATTGACAGTATGGTTACTCGTCCAGCGACATCTATCACGGCTAATTCGGAGCCAGTTGGACTCCATGCCAGATGCTTCAATGGACTCCCCTCGAGAGTTTTTGCCATGGGTGGAGGTATGAGGGTAGGTTCACTCAGACCCCAGCTGCCATTCTCTGGATGACAACGCAAGTTTCGCAACTCTACGCTGGTTCCATTGGTGGTGATGGTGGCTATACATCCCCAGTTTGACCAAGCGATTGCCCTATGCAACGTTAAAATTGAAAGATATAATTATTGTACAATTATCTTACTGGCAACATCCGCTTCGTCGTAAATCATCGACTCTTTGGTAGAGTTCTTTGGATGGAGGGCGCGAGGGAATGGAGAGGCCTGCACCATCGCCAAATAAATCATCCATATCCATTTCTTCGTCCATCATCAATGGCATCACTCAGATGAGGCTAGCGCATCAAGAACATGAAGTTGTAGGTGCAGGTGCAGGTAGACAGAGAGAGCACAGCACAAAAGATTTTGGGGTGGATGAATTAGCTACAAGCAGATAAGAGGATCCGTGAATGTGGTTTAGATAAATCCCCCCTGAATGAGGTTGGGTACCCCTTCGGTTAGGACTGATGAGAGGGGGAGAGAGGTGTGGGAGCTGAGGAACAAACACCAGCCAACATCAGCCTTGTGCATCTGCACCAGAAAACGACGATGTGCAGGTATGGCCTGGTGGACTGGCGAATCAGTAGCCCTTGAATTTTCACATGGGTGTGCGGGAGGACTAACTCAATTGTGCATAGTGTCTCCACTGTCTCAGAGAGCTTGGATTTTGGCACAGCAACAGGAGAAAACAAAGATGGAGAGCAATCAATACAAGAAATGCTGGCTGGAATTGGGGGAGGAGAAGGCCTCGCAGATTCGTCTGTACTTTGCAGCGCAGCATCGCAATCTGTTGCTATCTTGGCGGGATTAACTTTGTATCAGTATTTTTGGTGTGACGCTACCTCTCAACATACATACGCAGAGCCTAAGAACCTACCTAAGAACCTACCAACGGGATATTACCCGACGCCGCCTCGCCAGTAGGTAATGCCCAGGCTAAAGCTTCAAGCACCACTACTCTCGAGTCCACCAGAGTCTGGCCGCTAACGTCAGATTGCATGTTTGAAGGCTGCCGTGGCAGCTCCTCGAGGCGCCTGAGCACAGCCAACAATCACTACAATACCATAGTCTTCGCTTCAGTGACAATAGACAATAACATATCTTTTTGAAATCGTGATTGTTCGTCAAAGAGATGATTCACTTGATTCTTGTTTGTTTGAATACATTCTTCAATAAATTGCTGCCACAATACGCTCCGTAAGAAGATTCCACGCTTGTCTCGCTTATCGTTTTAACTGGAAGGCACCCCCGCCCCGTTTCTTTCTGCAGAAATAGGCCCGGCAAAGGCTACTTCCTGTACCCCATCCCCCCGTCCCCCCGTCACCTTACCGCATCATTTCCAACGACCACCACGACCACTCTCTTTCAACATCATCGCCAACTAACCCACCACCCACAGCAATCACGACCCGGCCACTCACGCAAATCGAACATGACCAACGGAGTCATCACTCGCGTCTACGAATAAAACTCTTGCTTTTATCAATTCCCCCCTGTGCCCTTTCCTTGTCCCTTTTACAATGGAAGGCGCGACCGGCGAAATGTCGACCTTATCCTCTCCTCTTTCCTCCGTCCGCTCTTCCCAGCTCTCCTCCCCTCTATCCAGCGTGGCCTCGAGATCTCCTACACCTCCTGTCGATTATCCCTCGCCGCCACTTAGTAACGAGGACTCTGTAATGTCGCCCGCGCGCGACCCTGACCACGCGCCCGAACGCGAAGGACCGCCCCCAGCAAAAAGGAGGAAGATTGCTACGTTACCAAAGGATGAAAAAACACAATACTTGGATTTGATTGATTTGGGCGACAGCGACGACGATTCACACCACAAGTCCCAGGATGCGAAACTAGAGAAGCTCATGCAGGTGTTGCGCACCAAGCGGAAGATTGTTGTGATTGCAGGTGCTGGCATCTCCGTCTCTGCTGGAAGTGCGTATTTGGACCCGATTTTTGCATTCACTCAGCTAACCCTTCTAGTCCCCGACTTTCGTTCCTCGACAGGTCTCTTTACCACGCTTCGCAGCCAACATAAATTAAAGTCGTCCGGAAAACATCTATTCGATGCTTCTGTATACCGAGATGACTCGTCCACCAGCTCCTTTCACGACATGGTTCGGGAGCTATCTCATCTAACCAAGAATGCTTCACCCACCCCATTTCATCATATGCTTGCGACCCTTGCCGAGGAAGGTCGTCTCATGCGACTGTACACCCAAAATGTAGATGGTATAGATACAGCCCTTGAACCTCTCGCAACAAACGTTCCTCTCAATTCAAAAGGCCCTTGGCCAAAAACTGTCCAACTCCATGGGGGCTTGGAGAAAATGGTGTGCACCAAGTGCGGCAAATTATCGGAGTTTGACGGTGCGCTTTTCGAGGGTCCCGAAACGCCGAGCTGTAAAGAATGTGAAGAGACAGATGCTATTAGAATGGCCGGGGGACTGAGAAGTCACGGGATTGGTCGGTTACGACCAAGAATGGTTCTTTATAACGAGTTCAATCCAGACGAGGAGGCAATTGGTGCCGTCAGCCACGCAGATATCAAAACTCGTCCCGATGCTGTTCTTGTGGTTGGTACCAGTTTGAAGGTACCAGGAATCCGACGATTGGCACGTGAATTGTGTAATACAACTAGAGACCGACGAGGCGGTTTTACTGCATGGATTAATGTTGACCCAGAACCCATGGGTAATGATATGAAGGATTGCTGGGACATGGTTGTTCGAGCAAGATGTGATGATGTTGCACAATATGTTGGACTTCCACACTGGAACGACAAGAACTGTGGAGATTACAAGATTCCAGAAGGAGGAATAGTTCATGCTGGTGGTGTTAGTGTGGTTCTTGAGTCGAAACCTGCAACCATTGTCAAAAACCGAGGTATCTTGACACCATCTGACAGTCCTCGACACCAAAGTCCAACACCATACAAGGACATGCCAAAGCTGAAACAGCCTCAATTATCATTTGCTGCCGCTTCTGTCACTCCCGCAAACCCTGTCAAACTCACCAAAGCCGGAAAACCAAAAGAGAAGCCCGGTCCAAAGCCCGGCTTGAAAGCTTCAAAGTCTGTATCAAAACCAGCACGCAAACCCAAAACTGGAGCGGTCAGAAAAGCTCTACCAGGAACGAAGCCACGCAAAAACGCACTCACATCTGCTTTCACAGCAACCAAGACGGAATTATCAATTGGAAAACTACCAAAATCGGAATTTGGTGCACCTCCAAGTACACCAATGCAACCTGTCTCCCCCAGCGATCCCCGAACGAACAGTGATGCATTTACAAGATCCTCACAGGTCGCCGTTGAGATATCGGTTACGTATGATCGTCATGAGACTGTATCGCCTAAGGGCAGACTGCCTAACGGGATGGCGAATTTACTTTCTTAGGTTGGGATGAAGGGGTTGCATGTTTTTGTCTCCATTTTTTTTTCGCATTATAGCGAGGAGTTGGTGGGAAGGGTTGTCTTACAATACAGGGGAATACTTTACGCGTGGGTGAAAAGTCATCGATGAATGGGATGTATACATTGTGGTATATCATAGAACCGGAGTTTGGTTGTGTTTTGATAGAGGGTGGATGAATGGTGTTTTTCCCTGGGAGGGTTCAGGGTGAACCTGATGGTGATTGATGGGTTGTTTTGGAATCGACGACGATCTTGTATACCTACCCCTTCTTCTCATGGCGAAGCGCACGGCTAGTCAGGGTGTACAGTAATGGTGTTTTTCTCGGGAAAGAATCGAGTTGGGTTGAGTTGAGGCCTGTCCTGTGTATGGGTGGAACTGCACTGAATTGGACGGGGGAATTGTACTATTGATTGATTGATTGATTGATGCATGGGAAAAGTTAAGTTCTTGGGGGAGAGGGAGAGGCGGGGGTTCTTGTACATAGATAATATAGACCTTTTGCATACGATATGGTATTCATTCAGAGGTTTTTTGATACCAAGCTACCACTTGATAAAATGTTAATTATTGTGATGATAAAAAATGTCTCGTACTAGTAGGATTGTACCTTACTCTTTGACTCCTTGGACTTTGACTCTTTGGACTTGCAGATTGCCAGATTTCCAGACTTTTGAAGGTTTTCAAGTTTTTTCTTGCATTGTACTTGCTTGCTTTGCGGCTTGGAAGTAGCTAGCTACTATAAGCTAAATTGTAATTTGTAAACTAAATGAGTATATACTATACTATACTATATAATATCTATATATAGGTAGGTAGTATATATCTGTTCTATACCATCTATCTCTCTACCAAGGTCCAAGACACCTCTCACCTATCCTAGGCTAGGCTAGGCTCCAAAGGTCAATACAAGTACTGAAATCATCTTAATTCATGAAATAATTAATGATGATAAGGATACCTACCTACCTATAATTCTCCCTAATATTAATTAATACCGATATACCTCGGAGGCTAGCTTAGGTATACTCTTACTCTTACTCTTTCTCTTTCTCTGTCTCTCTAATCGGAGAGGTACAAGGAAGGCGAGTTGATAAGTTAGTAGGTAATATCTTGTTAGTAGGACTCTCTATATATATCCTTTTGTGAAAAAGGGAAGAGAAAGAAAGAAAGAAAGAAAGAAAGGGGATATGAAATGGGAAATGCATATGGGAGGTAATAATGGGACATTGGGAAGGGCCTGAGATGCTGTGAGAGTCTTGTGAGAGACTAAAGGGTTTTGAGGGCCTTGAGAGTAGTAGTAGTAGTAGTAGTAGTAGTAGTAGTAGTAGTAGTAGTAGTTCTTTCGTAATTTCATTACTAACCTACCAAGTTAATTTTGACTAAACTAAACTAAGCCAGTTGGTAATATAGTATATAACGTAATACACCCTCTTCCCATGAATCCTATATAAATCCTATATAATTCAGATATCCCATCAAACAACTACTCGAGTACCGGTATTCTACAAGCTTCTCAGATCTTGAATCTCAAATCTCAGGAAGACATACATCGTAATAAATAGCAAGAAGTACATCTTAAACCCCATCCTACACCATCCCATCTAACCTCCTCCTCTTCCCCATCGATATCAACCCTCACCTCAACAAACCCAACAAACCCAACAAACCCAACATACCCACCTAAACCAACCTAACCTGCCCTAACCCAAACTCCCTCCCTCCCAGAGTCTCCTCACAAAGAAACCCAGATATCCCATTTTAAATAGTAATATACTATAGTAAGCTTCTTAACTTATAACTCTTAGGGATCCTCAAAAATACTCAAGATACTATAGCCAAAACAGTCAAGTGGAAATTAGCGTAGCTAGGAAGAGATGTACCTACTCACATCCTCCTCCTCCGACCTCCGCTCTTCCCTCTTCCCTCTTCCTCACCATTCAAGGAGTCAACAAACACAAAAGTCGAAAGAAATCAATCCACAACATCTACAACCGAATACCAACAACAACACAACCAATCACCAAAAAACCAAGATCAAAAAATAATACTTTCTCTCTTCTATGCTAGTACCAACCAACCAACCAAACCAAACCATTCACACAAGAAGAAAGAAGAAAGAGAGAAAAAAAAAAGCTTGAGCCAAATAATCCATTTCCCAACGCCAAAGCAGTGCATAATACCATTCAACCAACCATCCATCAATTCTCCATCTAACTCACAACCACATTCATCCATCCCCTTGTACACGCTCAAGAAAAGAAGCCCCGTTCACGCTCCAAAGAAGAATTATCTACTCGGTTCTTACAATCATAGTTGATTAGCACCACCAACTTCCACCGTTCCATTCTCAAGAACCATATCAGTCTCCTCTTCTTCTTCCTCCGAATCCTCCGCCACATCTTCCTCGTCGTCCTTGAACCCACTCTCAATCTCCAGTTTCCTCAATCGTTTCCGCATCTCGTCCCGTTCCGAATGCTGCCAACGTATTAAAGTCGCCGGAGCATGGACTTTGAACCCATATATCCTTGGAGAATATCTCTCGTAGCTTTTCGCGGGGATAAGAGCCGGGTACACCTGAAAGATGATATTGTGGAAGGAAGTCCCAAAGTATGCTCCATCGATGGCGGAATGACGTGATGACTTGGGATTGTAGATATCTTCGCATCGGGCACAGTATAGTTTTACTGCTTTCACGTTTGGATTGTCGGATTGTCCCATGGGCAATAAGGGGTGGGATTTGCACATAACTCGAGGACATTTGCCAAAATCTGCCTTTTTGTACTTCTCAAGCTGTCGTATCTCTTTAGTCCAGTTCTAAGTTTGGGACGAAGTAATAAACATACCATCTTTGCCAACCCTCTTGTTGTCACAATATATCTGGCATGAACAAGTCCGTATAGATGTCGTGCTGACTTCTCGATCGTCTCTCGCATATCATCATCACAGTCCAAATCGAAGACGTCTGTTACCAGGTCCAACGCATATTGATAGTATTGAACCTCCGTATTAAGACCAGTAAGGTTGAATCGATCAGTGAGATAGTCCTCGTCGATCTCGCAAAAGTATTCGTTGCCTCGCGAGGAAATGAACTGAAGAATGAATCGTTAGCACGTCTCTTATCTCCAATGACCAAGAGAAAGAAAAGAATACGCGAGTCCCAAAGTCCGATGCCCAAGCAAAGCCCATGGGGAGAATCTTTTTAGCTTTGGGAGAGAAAGTAGCGACTGCTTCACGGGATCCCGCTTGTCGAAGATAGGGTATGGCGATCATATTGAAAACAACTTCTAGAAAGTCGGCATTCAGAGGATCCACCAAATCATCCAGGTCATCTGAGGATTCAACTGCAGACGCTACTCCATACAACCCCTCGTGAGCAAAAGAGCCGACTGGGTGAGGGGTTTTGGAAGGTACCGAAGCATGCCCTTGAGGTTGGGCACCCTGACAACTTGTGAGACGCCGGTGTAGACTCTGCCGAAGAGGGTGTAGGCGTGCCTGCTATTTCTGAGGCACTTCGCGACGTATGTTATATTGACCCGTCTATATAACCACGCCCTTCGAGGGTAACGTATCCGGTATTCCTTCGACTTCGTTTTTTCAAGGAGTAATGAGGTGGGGAGCATCGTGTCGGCGCCCTGCAAGATCTGCAGGGCAGGCAAGGTCGATACATCTCGTGATAGCTCAGGGACGCTCCTGCTTGGGTCGCACTCGTCCTCCGGTTCCCCTCAGGTTGCGCCAGATCACTTTCATGAGCAGGCGCGATGCGGCGCACAAAGTTTATACGGTATGAAAAAGTTCAACTCACCCAGTCTCTCCAGTAACTTGTGTAGTCACTATCCGTCTCGCTGTTGAAGTCGTCCATGATGCGCGCTGCCCTGTAGCAAGTGCCTCATGTAGCACCCGCCAGTCTATCGGCAACGTTGTGTGTTGTTGGAATCGTGGGTCCCGAGGCTGGCGTTGAGATGTCGTGAGGCTTTGGAAAGAAGGGCTGAGGAGGGGTAATGCCGAAAAATGCTTGTGCCTGAGCACTGAGGCCGCGTTGAGATTTCTAGAGGTCTGCTGTAACCACTAGAAAGATTATTCACTAATATATATTTCTTTTACGTTACATTAGTACTGTTTCTATTTAAGATACCAATCTTATCCTGGTTTTAATTTGTCGATTATGTCTACTGAAGTTCTGTTTTATTGAAAGCTGAGTCTATAAATCGCACTACCTGAGGAAGACGCAAAGTCACTATCACCAGCTTAGCAACCTACGAGTAGAAAAAATGCACCTCCAAAAAATAAAACGTTTGTTGATGTCTCATTACTTCTGCCCCAGAGAATGTCTTATTGACCCCCACAGCCTCTTTTGGGGTTGACACCTAATATACCAACACCTCTCTGTAATTAGTTGGCGATGCCATCCTCCAAAAAAACTTGAAAGAGGTTTGTATCCAACCCTTCGCGTAACCAAATAAGATCACTCAACTCCCTACTCCAAACATACATCTCAGCTATTGTTCTGAGACGGGAAATACCCTATGTCCCCCTCTCTGGATTTAGGGCTATGGCTGCCACTATCATCAGTCCCACTCCCACTTCCAGCACTCCCATTTGATCCTCCGTTTACTTTCGGTAAAATCCTCTTTTTTGCATCTGGGACTTTCAATCTCGATCCCTCAAACATAAAACTCGACGTCTCCCGCACGTCCTGTGGGCTTCGAAGGTTGACCATTTCCAATGCCTCTACTAAAGTTGCACCGCTCTCATCCAATGCAGTCAAGAACCGTGCCAATTCCTTGCATAATTCCCAATCGCCTTCATCTTTGGCTCTGGAAAGTAATCGTACCAACTGCTCCGAGCTTGAACTTAGCTCTTCAAATGTATGCAGAATAAGTAGATATCCGCCGGCTGTTTTCAAAGAACCTCTTTGCAAAGACTCTTCGAATAGTTCCTGTGGAGGGGGAAGATATGCGAAAAGTGTCCGCCATGATCGAACTTCTGTTTTCCGAGTACATTGAACCACAATATCGAGATATTGCGGGAAAGAAGACAGGAATGAAAGCACTCCTGGTAGCAAAGCAGTCTCTGGGGAAGGAGAGCTGTCGACTTCCTCATCTAAAACATTATGAAGCAATATTTCAAGCGAATGGGCAAAGTATTCCAGTTGTCGATACTGGTGAGCGAGATGTAAAGCCGCAGATGAGTCAAACCGCGAGAGGTGAAATCGGAGAATTTGAGGAATAAACAAATGAGTCTGGTTGTATATTAGTATTGATTTTAGCATTTTCGAAAAGTTACATACCCGTATCGTGAATTTGAAAAAGGCAAAGCTCACGTCGCGACGTTGTACCAGGTCCGGTTCAAGCCCAAGAAGAATTCCTTTTCCAAGTAAGACTGACAAGGGATAAAAGTCCACAGGTATTGAAACCATAGGGGGCAATTCTCTCCCCAACTCAGGTGGAGCCGACTGGAGAACATCATTCACATCAGTCCAGACTTTCATTTCATTGCCTTCAAAGACCCACAAAGAGTCGCGGAGACCCGATCCTTCCACAAGATTGATTCCATTTTCGTTATAGCCGTCAGAAGACGGTTCTAGACTTCGCGGCGGGCTTGCAAATGGCAAGTCTCTCATCAAGGCGTAATATTCCACGTTTTGCATAATCACACGCATGTCGTATTTGAGTTTACCTTCGTCGTTTAGTGACGGCTGCAGAAGAACAAGTTTTCCATCAACAAGAAACAAGACCGTGGCTACTGCGACATCTTGTGATGGATCTCCTTCGAGAAGTTGCTCATCGGGTAATATCCAGCTAAGTCCTCTGACTCGAGCAGGTGACCTCACGATGCCATGAAATGCGATTTGCCCAACCTGTATTAATTGTACTGAATTGGCTGTCGAAGTGATAATGTAATGATAGAGAAGATTGTCATATGTGTAGACAAGCAATGAATCCTCTCCGGAAAGTGCAATGAGTACGATAGGTGATGGTAGCGCTTGAACATGCAGGACAAGCGAGCTATCCAGAGCTGCTTCTCGCGAGTATAGGCGCAGCTCAAACGACTCGCCAGCCTCGATAGCTGCAATCAAAATATGCTGATACCAACACATTCCTCCGCGAACTTGGAATTCATTTTCCATGTTCTCATCCACAAATGACTTCCATCTGCCACTGTTGACACTGTAGTGAGCCAGTCCTCGGCGGCCAGCAACAGCTACATATCTCCCATCAGCAGATATGACGGCACAGCGTATAGGCCATTGGTCTACCAAATAACTGGAAGGTACCTCTGCTGTATGCCACAAAGAGGATTCTGCTGATATTGAAGTCAAATCTGGTAAATCGTAACCGCGATACACCATTATGCTTGAAGTAGTTTGGAGTAGTGTTCGAGATATGTTGGCTGATGTGTAGCATCCGGTGATTGCACTTCGAGCCATTTCTAACGTCCAGAGGCGATCGTCCTGCTTGCCAATGAGCAAGATTTCTGACCCTCCCCCAAACCATGTTGCATCCTTTACTCCATCGAGCCATCCTTCTTCGTGATCTTGAGTTATTCTTTGGTCGGATCCGAAACTGGTAGCACTTGATTTCCCAAACACACTCCAGGTCGCCCAGCCATTTTCATAGCCAGCAAAAAGACAGTAGCCATCAGGGGAGTAGGTCAAACAAGTTAACGCACCCGAATACTGCCGGGACACAGAAACCTTATGAACGTGCGATGGAGGAATGTTACCAACATAATCCCTCGCTGTATAGACTTGAATACTTCCATCAGAGCATCCGACGGCTACCAGCGAAAATCTGGCGTTAATTGCTGCCTTTTGGCCGTACATTTCAGGAGAACTGGGTGTATGAAAACAATATCCTCGGAACAATTTTTGTCGTTCTTCAGTGGACCTTGATTTGGAAACCCTTTGGACAGCATATGCTCTTCCATCATTTGTGACCCAACAAGACAAGTTCATTGGTCTATCGTGAATCATTTCTATCACGTTCACTTTTTTTGGCAACCAGTCCATACGACTAAATAGCTCTGTGCTAGTCTGGTTGCCAGCCGTATCCGGGGTCCATCTGATACATTGCACTGCTGCTGGCTTTTTGGTCGCAACTACCAATTCATCATCCAGGGCTAAAGCTTGCCCAATACCGGCATCCACCTTAATGACCATTCGAAAACGAACACTCACTTCTCGTACACCTCCTCCTTCTCCAGGTCCCCATAGAATTCTATCTCCTCCTTGCCCTCTAGCTCCACTGAAATTGCTTTGCCTTCGTGTCTGCCCACTTGTGTGACTGGAGAAATGCGGTCTGAAGACTCGAGCTTCAGGATCGGTTGCCAGCGTGTATGTTATAAGGTACCCGTGGGTAGTTTGAACAACGAAAATAGCAGAGTCCGGGCGAACTAGGAGGGAAACATTCGAACCATATGTGCTCAGTGATTTCTTAGAACGCACAACGACCGCAAGAATGGCAGTCGGCTTGAGACATCAATTAGCCATATATACTCTCCTATTTACCAAACGACGTACCTTTGTCTGCCATACTGTCAAGGAGGTTGATGTGATCACGGCAAACAGATGTCCTGTCCGGGAAATTCGCAAAGCCAATAAAGGCTCTCGATCCGCAGACTTGAATGGCGAGTTCCCATGCTCTGTATGCGGAGGGAAATCATTTGACGAATCGTGTTCGACGGGTTGTATAGCTGGGGTTGCTGGGGTTTTTGGGGTCACTGGCGTGTGGGGGAAATCAATGGTGTCGTCCAGTTTCTCCTCCGACTCGAGGCTTCCAGCATTGATCAGTGATCCGCTACCCTCTGTGGTTTCTCGAGATTCGGCATCGTCGTCCACTTCGAAGGTGCGCTCTGGTTCTGCTTTGGTATTACTCGCAGCATAGATGCGTGGGGCTCCAATAGGCCAGTACATGGCTGCGCAATGCTTCCAAAAGCCTCATTCGCATGGTCGCATGCCCGCGAATCGGCACTTTTATTGCCGTAGTGATTGAGGACCTTTTGCCATTGGGAAGTGTTGGGGAGGGAGGCCAATTGCCTTGTGGTGAAGAGTAATGGTTCCTATTGTGGTCTGATTTGGGGAGGTCCACGATTCCAGCTTTGGCTGTTTCAAGCCACCAATGACAGAAGCGAAGCTGTCCCTTGATCATCGTGGAGTACTGGACCCTCAACCCCTGCTCAAGACAACTCCAATGAAATCCCATGAACAAATACATCACAATACGGAGTAGGCATTCCCGAACAATAGCAGCTGTCCCTTCACCAATTCTGCGTAAGAAACTCAACCTTCACTCTCTCAATCTCTTCCTGTCATATTTTGGCTCATTAAAACCCCTTCCGCACACCAAGACCGCCAACCATCATTGTCTGCCTGTGAAAATCTAATACGTTTGGTCTGCTGGTTATTGATAACTACTCACTCATTATGGCGCCTTCACGACAGCGTCAGAGTATTCCCAAAGATCGCCTTTCAAGCTATCTGGGCTCTCTACGGACCCAGACTTACAACGATCCTTTGATTCGTGGGGCAAGCTCTCATGGGTATGTTATTATTTCTCCTTATGTTTTGATTGTGAGCTCGCAGGCTACCCTTTCGTGAAAGTTGAGATATTTCATGGCTGGCTCTTTTATTCTCACTATTTATGGGGTTCTGATTTATATAAGCATCGCTTATGAACGAGGAATGGCATGCGAGTCTCGAGTCCATGATTGTTAAAGTCTATAGCTAATTAGAATTCAAGGATAAAGTCCATCGCGTGGAACCCACAAGGCACTTTGATAGCAACTGGGGCTGCCGATAGAACACTACGAGTGTAAGTTTTGTTGCATACGCCTCATTATAAGTAATCTTTACTGATCTCAATCCACAGCTGGAACCCCGAGAAAAGAGATGTTCGTTACTCGACGGAGCTCAAGGGTCATACTGCCGGAATCGAAAAGGTGGCTTTCAATCCAGTAAAGGAAGCCGAACTTTGTAGTGTATCAAGTGACGGTATTGTCAGATTTTGGGATGTAAGGACCAAGGCTGTCATCAATGAAGTCAAAGGTTTAGGAGATGCCTTCACATTGGCATGGAGTCCGGATGGAGAAAGTCTAGTTGTGGGAAATAAGGTGAGTGCTCATCACCCCGATAACCACAATACAGAGCCAAAATTTAAAACAAGACGCTGACAACTCTTAGACCGACAATATCTTCGTTCTATCGCCGACACAGACAACGCCACTCGCTTCGCATCAACAGAATGTTCAAACGAACCAGATATGTTTTTGCAACAGTGGTACTAAAATATTCTTGACCACGGGAGAGGGAAGAGTTAAAGTCCTTTCCTATCCTGATTTCAATCCGGTGTTCACCACTATCTATGATCCTACAATACCCTTTACGCTAAACGGTCACACATCATCTTGTCTTTCTGTTGAGATGCAGCCTAGTGGAAGATACCTTGCCACCGGGGGATCAGACTCGATAATTGCTCTCTGGGACACAACGGATTGGCACTGCCAGCGGACCTTGATCGACATGGTCGGACCAGTCAGGAGTATGAGTTTTACTTTTGATGGCAGTTACGTCGTAGGAGGTAGTGATGAAGGTGCCGGTTTGGAGATTGCTCATACGGAGTCAGGAGACTATCCACACTCCATCAAGACTGCAGGACCTGCACCAATTGTTGCATGGCATCCCAGTCGTTACAGTTTGGCTTATACCGACATGGGTTCTTTGCGAATTCTTGGGTTTGATGGGGAGAGGAAGTGAACAAGGCTGACTTGGGCATCAGAATGGGGTTTAGGGGTTAGCTTGACTGGCTTTCTGAAAAAAGAAAGCGAAAGGGCGTTTCGGATATACCAGTAATTGAAGTTACTTCCAGCCAGTTCCTACTTTTCTGCTACGTTGTATCTTTATTTTCGTCTTATATATGTTGTATACGTGTTCTTTTAGTTTTAGTTCTGGCTCGAATCTTTCCTCATCTACTCGTTTACTTCATCTTTGGAAAACTTTCCGGAAAATCTCACTACGATGATAAGTGAAGTTTCTCTTTTGATACTAACTCAATTTCTCTAAAACCTTTATCTAATATCATTATATAAATAACACTCAACATTGGCCCGATATCTGAGTGTATCACCAAAGCTCACCGCCGTCAAGGGGAGAAAGCTGGAAGGCCAGTTGGCGCTGACACCGGAAGGCATCCGGCAGACCTCGAGGATTCCATCAACGCTCCGAGTTTGCGTCCATCGAAGCAAGCATTTAGACGAGCAGATCAGAGGATCCTGCCCTCGTGGTATGAACGTCATCCTGTGAAGCCTCGGAACCAGCCATTGAACGGCCATTCCGGTAGAGGCTGCACGACTGCCAGCATTGCTATCTTCCATATTGATCTCGCAACCTGTCGCCGCACAGCCTTGACTGGTAGTCGGCCTAATATCCCTCCGACTCGCAGGAGGGATTTAGTTAGATCCCTATTCCGAGGCTGAAGAACCCATGTATAGCCCTTTTTGGGGAGCTTACGGAATCAAGTAGCGTGGACGTGCTGGTGCCTTAGAAAACGGGAAGGTGTCCCAAGCAGGTGCTGTAGTTGAGGTTACATGCTCCCACGTTATGGGCTCTGGGATATGCGGGTTGGGGCGGTCAACGGTATCGAGCGGTCGTTGGCGTATCAGCTGTCCCTTTGGGCCCTTTGGGATGAATCATTTCGAGGTTGGTTGAGGAATATTGCGATTTCATTCGATCAGAACCGTTGGCACAGCCTCTTGATATAGATACCACCATATGCAACGATCTATCTTGTCGTTGGGTTGGGCTTGATCTTGGCTATTCAGATCCAACCGTTCCCCGTCCCGCGCGAACGTCTAATTCTGGAAGCAGGAGGGGTCTTGATCTGTGTACTCGACGGGAGTACTCGAGTACTCGTACTTTAAAGTACAGGGACCGACCACCTCCACCACCCTGGACTAGGCCCACTGAAGCTCCCGTCTACAGGAGTACGAGTACATCTGACAACAAGCGCCCTCTGGCCTCTGTCATGTTCCTTTCAATTCCAATTCTCTAGAATACATTCCTATTACCAAATAATACGCACTATTTTTAATCCAACCACCAAGTCTCACTCTCTCGTATCCTCGCAAGATAGTGCAAGCCGTCCATCAAAGGCCCTGAGGTGCCTCCCAACTCTAACCCCCTCGAAACCGCTGTAACAAGTAGGCGGCGGCACATGCGAAGCTGAATTGCAGGTGTCTTACAAAGTGTCAATCTTCCCCAATCGACAGGCTCGATTGCAGGACATACCATAACGAGAATACCGTGCTGCTACCGAACTCAAATCCAAACTCGCAACCATGTCATCATCCTCCAATACCCCACCGGAAGATTACTTCAACGACCTCTCGCTACCCACAGGAAACAATGCGCAGCAGAAGAATAAGAGAAGCACAGGCAATGGGCACGCGACTGGGAATGGGAATGGGGGAGACTCTGAAGTGCCAAAACCGAAGAGAATAGCTTGCATTATATGCAGAAAGAGGAAGCTGAAATGCGACGGGGCCAAACCTAGCTGCTCGACTTGTACAAGACTGGGACATAGCTGTGCTTATGATGAAGTTAGGAAAAAGTCAGGACCAAAAAGGGGATATGTAAAGGCGTTAGAAGAGAGACTTAGTGAGCCAGATCAATTCGCTCTGTACCAAATATATGGCTTTGAAATAGAGCTGACCACCAGTTTCTTTCCACAGAACAAGTTGAAACTTTACTGAAAACCCAGGAACCCATTGCAAATCCCCCAAAAGAAGTTGCGCCGGGAAGCTTCACGACAAGCAATGCTAGCGGAACGACCCCTCGTACCGTTTCCGCCCCAGATTTCGGTATTGCCAATGGACCCATAAACCTTGTTGGTGGAGTTGGTACAGAACGATGGGGATTTAATGGAGACTCGCCTGGACAACCACCACCAATAGATGATCTTACTTTCGGTGGTGATATGAGTATGGCAATGGGGATTGATGACAGTACATTTACCTGGGAAATGATTGGACTGGGCCTAGAAGAGCCACTACCCCCACAAGATACAATAGATGAATTGTGAGTACCGGTGAGCTTTTGTCTAATGATAGAATAGAACTGACCAGAATACCTAGGCATACCATATATTTCGATAAGATTCACCCTTCGCTACCGATGATTCACAAATACAGATATCTTGCTGCCATGAACTTGTAAGCTCCAAAAATTACTTCCGTTGATCCTTTTTATATCCCAGATACTCGGATCTTACTATTCACAATCTCATCGATTTCTTGCCATGCTGTCTCCTTTCGAACTTTGACATACCCATCAAACAATATCACGTTGCTGTAGCTACTGTACCAGCGACCCTTTGCCAAAGGCTCATACTGATGAAGTAATCAGAGCTCCTAATCAACGACCGCCCGTTGCCTTGCGATATATAATGTGGGCAGCTGCTGCCTCGGTAGTTGAAAAATATTTTGATTTGAAGGATCACTTCTACCAACGTGCTCGCAAATACGTGGAAATGGACTCGTTAAAGGGGCATGGAGAACATATGATCTCAGTCGCCAATGCCCAAACACACGTTCTTTTGGCCTCTTATGAGTTCAAAATGATGTACTTTCCACGAGCATGGGTTAGTACAGGGACAGCAATTCGGTTGTGTCAAATGTAAATGCCCATATCAATAACCCTTTGAGCGGGACGATTCTAACCATTTCTAGGATGGGTCTACATAGACTAGATGGTGCTGGTTTAGACGTCAAACAATGTCTGCCTCCACCTCGTGACTTTACCGAGCGCGAAGAAAGACGGAGGACGTTCTGGATGGCATTCTGTGAAGACCGATATGCAAGTATCGGTACAGGATGGCCGATGACCATTGATGAAAAAGACATTTTGTCCGACCTTCCTTCTTCCGAGGAGGCTTTCGAGATGAGTAAGACAGAAACAACACAATCCTTAGCAGATGCTCTTGATCCTAGTGGAGCTTGCAAGCTTTCACCATTCGCTGGCGTTGTCCTTATGGCTTGTCTGTTCGGTAGGAATCTGATACATCTACATCGCCCAGACGAAGATGACCGAGATCATGACTTGAATGGCGAGTTTTGGAAACGGCATAGGCAGATGGATAACATACTTCTTAACACTACCCTCTCTTTACCGTCACATCTGAAATTACCAAACGGCTTGTCAAATCCTAATATTGTGTTTACAAATATGAACATTCATACTTCAACGATTTGTTTGCATCAAGCAGCAATTTACAAAGCGGACAAAAATCGCCTGCCTCCTTCTATCAGTCAAGAAAGTAAGGTGCGATGCATTTCAGCGGCCAACGAAATTGCGAGTATCATGCGAATGGTATCCCATATGGATTTATCATCTGTGAGTATCCTACCCTCCAATTGTCGCCTTGATATGAAGCTAATCAAACTCAGATGAACCCTTTTATATCATTCTGTCTGTACGTTGCGGCACGTGTGTTTGTACAATACCTCAAAAGTCGACCAAACGATAGCCAAACCGGGGACTCTTTGAGATTTTTACTTTCCGCTATGAATGCCTTGAAACGAAAGAATCCTTTGACGGAATCATTTCTTGTGCAGTTGGACGTTGATCTAGAGGGGTTAGGTATGAGGAATATCAAGTCCAAGAACGCGTACACTTATACCGATGACAATGTAAATCCCCACTCCTCTCCATTTACCTCATCATACACTAATCATGAGATAATTCAGGCCCCAGCTGCGACGGGCAAAACCTTCGATTTCTGTGATACACGAACTGAAGGATGTATCCTCATGAAAATGAGCCAGGACCTCAATCTCGATACCACCAGTCCTGTTCGAACAACAGCCCCCATCCCCTCAACCACCTCCTTCCCACGAGAACAAGAGCCCCTCGAAGCCACCCTCCAAGATTTCAACATGACAACCCCCTACGATCACAGCAACTTCCCACACCCCACCACCTTCCTCAACAGCGAGAGCACCAAAAACGCCAATTCCCCAGACACCGGCACAACAGGCGCATCCTCCAACCGACCCACGCCCTCTTCCTCCACCCCCTCCGATTCCCGCTCCAACCTCCATCCCCGATCCGTGACCTCGGGACCTGCTTCCCACGAAACGAGCCCCGAGGTCTCGCATGATGACTCCTTGCTTTCTAACAGCGAGACAGCGGGGTTCTATGGTACGGGCTTGGGACCTGATCCTCAGGGGTTCTCGCCTACTAATGGGGGATGGGGAATTCATGCGCAGAGTGAGGGGTTGACGCCTGTTGGTGAGGGGGTCTTTAGGCAGTTGATGGGGATGGGGATGGGGACTATGGAGACGATGGGGGGGATGGATGAGATGTTAGTTTTGTACCCCTTTTCTTTCCTTTCCTTTCCTTTCCTTTCCTTTCCTGACAGTTTTTGAGAGAGGTCTTGATTCTTGGGGTTGTGACTGACTAATGATGTATAGGGATCTTGGGTGGGAAGGTGGATCGTGAAGTTTTGTAACGGAAAGGTTGGGTTTGATGATGCCTATGCTATGTAGGGGCTTTTGGAACTTTCTGAGAGTATCTTTCTTCTTTGTCGTTGTGTAGGTTATGTTAAGACTTGTTGTTCTGTTTTGGATGGGATGGGGGGTTTTGTATTACTTTTTCTTCTTCCTTTTCCCGTCTTTTGGGGCTGATTCTAGGGGGGTTACGGATCTTTTCTTATGTTATCTTGTGTTGTATGATTAGCGAGCGATGGCGATGGCGATGGCGATGGATACTTTTCTTTGGTTTTTTGGAGGGAGGGAAGGGGGGTGTATTTCTACTCTTTTTTCTTTTTTTGTCCTTTTTTTATGTTGTGGGATGACTGATACCGCTCGGGCGTGAGGGTTGAAAGGGCAGAAGGATAGGGAATTGGAATAGGAATATGATACCATTTTTTATGAATTTTGAGGGTTTTTTTGACCTTGGTTTTTTGGGAGGGGGTTGTATTGAATTAAAAGGGGATGGTGTTATTGTTTCTTGAAATGCATGCATTGTATAGTGGATGTTTGAGGATGTTTAGGGATCTTCAGGTGTGAGTAAGTGTGGAGAGACAGTGTGAGAGTGTATCATAGTCAGTGTGAGAGTGGATTAGTGGGTGTATGGATGGGATGTGATGGGATGTGATGGGATGGGTAAAATATAACTAAACAAACACCTTTGATAATATGTAGGTAGTATTATATGCTTGGTTTATGGTTCAGGGTGTATGCTGTTCGTCTACCTTACCTTTTTACTCTACTTTCCTTTACTTATCTTTCTTCACTTCTTAACTTTACTTCTTTATATATTTACATAGACAGATATCTTTCTAGACTGGAGATGAGAGAAGGAAGTCTGGCTATGAACTTATGATTATTATAGCATTTATAGTAGGTATTCATACTAGTTTCCTGAGAGAACCTTATCATCAATAAGGGACACCATAGCGGATGAGGCCTGGCAAGTAAAGATACTATACTATACGATATAAAATAAAATAAGATATAATTCAACATAAAATAATATATCATATTCGCTACAAATAAGAATCTCTTTCTCTTTCTGAATCTTCTCTAAATTCAGAAAGAGAAAGAGATTAGGAGCACTACGATATATTTCCTAATCAAATATCTAGATACGTACGGAGGGACTTACAGTTAAGGTGTAAGTGTAAGTGTAAGGATTTATTAGAGAGTTTGTAACTAGCTATAGTATCTACTATACTTTGTTGTTTCTTGGTATAAAGTGGAGATTCTGAGATTTTAGCTAGCTATGTATCTTGTGGGGGAGGTTATATAAAGGACCAGAGGACGAGATAGGGGGGTGTGGTGGGGTTACGAGTAGTTATTTTTCTTTACTTACTCCCACCTCCTTCCCCCCTCCCTTTTCCCCTCCAAAAAAAAACCCTCACCCCCAAACAAGGCAGTCTCAGCCAAATAACCAGACAGACAGAACTAAGTTTCTTTATAGTTGGTTCGACTAGGTCGTCAATCTTCAAGTACTGTGTACTGTAAAGCTCTCACCTAATTATGTTGCGTTATTATTAAGATACACAGATATGTACTAGGAATGAAGGGAATAAAGTGAATGTTTTTAGGGGCAGGGGGCTGGAAATTTATATCTGTATACTGTGCTGTATGAGAAGGGGGATAAGGCTGCGGACCTGCGGCGGATAGGGGATAAATGGAGCGGGGTGGGTTAGGTGGGTAAAGATTATTCTATGGTTTACGTACTAGATTTGGAGGGTTGGGAGGATGGGAGATGGGAGATGGGAGATGGGAAACCAAAGCTCGGTTGGTGGTTTTATGTGGTGGTATGGTAGTATAGAGGGTAATTTTGGGGGTATGGGGGTATGGTATACGGTGATGAATGTAAAGGTGGGTGAAAGAGTTATAGGGAGTTGCGTAGCTGGTCCTGTGGATGGTTTACAAATGACTCGCCTTTTCGATTGATTTTTCATACGTAACATCTTACATTTTAACATCTTACATTTTTTTTTGAAATTACTCATGATAGTAGTCCTATTTGAGATATTATACATGATGATAGCCCTCGAATGCCTTTGTACAACAGATGGTGGCTCGAAGAAGTCAAAAAAGGAAGGTCGGAAGGATGATATATGCATACTCCCAAACGGTTGCATCTAATTGACACGACGTTTCCCATGATTTCTTTCCCTAGCGGTGACCACCCATTTGTTGGGATTTCTCTTCTTACGAGTTTTGTATCCTCCTTTTGCCTAAGGAACATGTCAGATTAGCATTTGTTGGGAAATATTGTGAGCGTGGAAAACTTACCGGTAAACCCCAAGGACTGACAGGGTCGACGTTACCCTTGGACTTTCCTCTTCCACCACCGTGTGGATGGTCGCATGCGTTCATGGCAAGACCTCTGACTGTTGGTCGGATATTCAACCATCTCTTTCGTCCTGCTTTTCCAAGTTGTCGATGTTGGAAATTGGGGTTGCTGGCTACTCCGATGGTAGCACATGCATCTTTGCTTACCCTTCGGATTTCGCCACTTTGTAAACGGACGGTGACCCATTTGTTGGCGCCGTGCTTGGATGATGCCTCTTTCGCAATGACGATAGCATGAGTACCAGCACTTCGACAAAAGACGGCTCCTCTCTCCTTGGCAGATCCAACGCAGTATACCATGGTTCCAATGGGAATCATATGAAGTGGTAGGCAATTTCCTCGCCATGCAGTTTTCGCAGCCAACACACCGGGATCTATAACTCCTCCCATACTATCTAATAAGTCCTTTGGAATTCCGGCTCTGTAGCTCTGTACCACATCTCCAGCTCTCATTCCATCCGCAGCCACTATGTAGCTCTTTCTTCCAGTAGCCTCCTCGTTGAGCAAAGCAATATGTGCACTTCGTCCTGGATCATGTTCGATTCTCTCCACCGTGTGCTTCCCCGGTGTCTTTCTTGCAAAGTCCACCGTCCTTATACGTCTCTTGTGTCCACCACCACGATGTCTAATGGTCACTCTACCAGAGTTGTTTCTTCCACCCTTTCCATGTCCCTTCTTTGAAAATGTCAATGGTAGAAACGGTCTCCCCTTCCATAGATGGTCGTTTATAGGGCGCTTGAGATGTCGTACACCGGGCGTTCGAGGTTTATATGTTCGCATTGCGAATGCAGCACTTGTCTTCTCAACTGTTGGGGGTGCTGCAAAGCCTGCTGTTGCCGGTGATGTTGGCCGTACCACCGCTATAGCAGAGGAATAGTTTCGAGGGACATTCTGCCGAATTGGTAATGTGAGGTAGCGGCATGTTGTTCGTTGCTGGGACTGGCGTAGGAGTACCCGTGATTGCAGCATCTTGGTGGGTATCCAGTCCTCACGAGAGTGAGGAGGATCTCGTAGGTTTTGATTTTATGTTTGATGGTTTCTTCGCCAGTGCGAATAACCTCGGACAGGGTGATGCGATGGACTGGCCCCAATTGCTGCCTGGGGTGTTCAGCGGTTCAATATGAGGTTATCCAAAATTCTAGAGAAGCTCCAATTTGGCCTTGGCGTCGGGGCGGAAACTGAAGGCTTGGCATCTCTATACATTTATTTTCCAGCTCCAAAAGCTACATGACAACTACCATTCCAAAGCAAGTTTTTCAAGAAACGACAGAAGAAAATGACAATCATGTCTTATACCTACCTAGGTATAATGTACTCCCCAAAAAGCCCCATTTCCGACAGTGTTATGTTTTTAAGTCAGTACGTACCTACATACTTCGCAGGTAGACGTTTCGACATCGGCACTCCAGCCACTTGGCAGTTCCAGAAGGATGGGAATGTTCCCTGGGTTGTCCTACAAAGGGTTCATGAATTCATGAATTCAAGCAATTATAAGTTCAAGGCACAATTTGGTTTACTTGGAGTTGAAGTGAACCTTAGAGGAATCAAATCTTTTGTTCTACCAGTCTACCACTCCCGGTCGAGGGAAGAATGGAAAGTATCGAGGTAGCTGTCCGAAAGAGACGTTGAATAGATCCTTGATGCTGGAACAAAGCGGCCATACTGTACCAGACTCTCTGTACGTGTGCAACATGCTTTAGATAATTGGAATTCCCATTATTTCTCAAATTGTACCAAAATCTCGTGAAGCTATCCAAAAGTTGAATTCCTTATAAAGATCTACACACTCTTTCCGGCATATCAATTCCTGTATCAAATCTTCAACAGGGGTTAAACCACGGATCCTTTCCCTGGGAGCTTGCCCTGCCGTACCTTGCGGGTATCCACTGAATCGTCAACTCAAAAGTGCAGTGCAGCGCCAGAGCTAGAAACCCGGACACGTATTGCTGTATCAAGATCATTTACACTTCTACAGTGTTATTTTGCGATTACCCTCCAGACTTCAGCACAACTTAATTCACCAATGCTTCTGTCCTTATAAGCTTTGACCTCCTCACTCCTCCGCACCATCACATCCATCAACGTGTCTTGAAACCTTCGACGTACATTCAGTCGCATTCGCATGCCTCAGCGATAGGAATCCAGCTAGAGCGACAGCTTCGGCCCGCTGATCGCGGTATTGCGCAGTGTAGTGCAGTGTAGTGGTTGAGGATTAGTAAAGGACAAATAGCGACTAGTCAATATGGTATGGCCTCGAATATCTCGGTCGGCGAGTCCAGGCGGGACAATCCCAATGACGAACCTACCATCTATAAACGACGTCCACTCGGAACCACCATCGCGACCAAGATCACGGAGCCCTTCAAGGTCAAGGAACGGACATATGCGAACCACTTCGTCCTTTGCAAAGGTTGGCTTGGACTCACTCAGTGATAGATGGGCGTTGCTAATATAAATAAAGTCAATTGCAGATGAATATTCCACTCTTACTCCCGCCCAAACGGCACAGAGACTGCAAACCTCCCTAACGCATGGGCTTACACCTGGTGAGGCTCTCTCACGATTGCACGACCAAGGGCCGAACGAGCTTCCCCACGATGAGCCCGAACCGTTATGGTTGCGATTCTTGAAGCAGTTCAAGGAACCGTTGATCTTGCTATTACTATGTTCAGCAGTCGCATCGGTAGTAGTTGGGAATAAAGACGATGCAATCAGTATTGCCGTTGCAGTAACTATTGTCGTTGCTGTGGGTTTCATACAAGAATACAGGTCGGAAAAATCGATAGAGGCTCTGAGCCATCTAGTGCCAAACCATGCGCATTTAATCAGAGGACAGAGAAGGAATTCATCTATAAGAACACCAACATGGCCACCAACCGAGGACGAATCTGCGGAGACGGAAGGGTTAATGGCTGGTTCAACTGAAGACGTGGAAGCAAAGTTAGAAAGTGCTTCAAGCAAAGTTATGGCGGCTCAACTGGTACCGGGAGATCTGGTTCTATTTACAACTGGGGATCGTATTCCAGCCGATATTCGTGTGACGAAAGCTATAGATCTTACAATTGACGAATCTAACCTCACAGGAGAGAATGAGCCTGTTAGAATTACTGCCGATGTCAGAGGACGCCCGAGTTATCCTAGGGCCAATGGAAACAGTTTAGAACCACCTGAATATGCTTCTCCTGGGACGGGCGCTGTGGGTGTCGATACTCGATTGAACAGTACCACAAATATTGCCTTTATGGGTACTTTGGTCAGGTCTGGACATGGTCAAGGAATTGTGTACGCTACGGGTGGAAATACACACTTTGGTACAATCGCTGCTAGTGTGACGGATACGGAAAGTCCTCGGACACCTTTACAACTTTCTATGGATGCTCTTGGTTCGCAACTTAGTCAAGCATCTTTTGTTATTATCGGAATAATTTCACTTGTGGGATGGCTTCAAGGGAAAGGACTGCTAGAAATCTTCACCATTTCCATTTCTCTTGCTGTTGCGGCAATTCCCGAAGGTCTTCCCATTATTGTCACTGTAACACTGGCGCTAGGAGTTCATAGAATGGCACGCCATCATGCGATTGTTCGAAAGATGCCAAGTGTGGAAACTCTAGGTTCGGTAAATGTGGTTTGCAGTGATAAAACAGGTATGAACTAAACCAGAATGGAATAATAGAGATATTGACAGAGATTCTAGGAACGTTGACAATGAACCATATGACCACTACAAAAATGTGGCATGTGGATGCTGATGCGCCTATTGCGATTGATTCTGGGGACGAAGAAGTACAACCTGATGCAGTTACCCTACGTATTCTGCGGATTGGCAACATCGCCAACAATGCTCGTCTAAGTCGCATAAATACACATGCTCAATCCGCCTCTTCTGTAGCCATTCTATCTTCCACCCAAGGCAGTAGGTCTACTAGTGGTCTAGGAAGCAGATGGGTTGGGCAACCAACCGATGTTGCAATGCTAGATATGCTTGATCGTTTCAACGAGCATGATGCACGAGAAGGCTTAGGTCATCGACTCGGTGAAACTCCATTCAGCTCTGAAAGGAAGTGGATGGGTGTCACTGTTGGTGATGGTGAGGCAAGCTCCCACTCACGAGAAGTCGCTTACATTAAAGGTGCCGTCGACCGGGTTTTGGCAAGATGCGATACTTATCTGACCAAAGACGGCCGGGAGGTTACATTAGATGATGCCGTGAAGAAGTCTGTGTTGGATGCAGCTGAAAAGATGGCGGAGGAAGGCTTGAGAGTGCTCGGATTTGCGAGCGGCCCTGTCGCAAAGCATGCAAAGTCTCTCAAGCAACCAATGATTCGAAGTCCTACAGCAACTTCTCCAGAGCCGCATATTTCGCACAACGAAGACGTCTATGAGGGGCTTACGTTCGCTGGTCTGGTTGGAATGAGTGACCCTCCTCGTCCCGGAGTGCAAAAGTCGATTAGGCGTCTTATGAGAGGTGGTGTAAAGGTTATCATGATTACAGGTGATGCCGAAACCACAGCTGTTGCTATCGGCAAAAAGTTGGGCATGGCTATAGCAACACCGCGCGATCATACTTCAAGGTCTGTGGCCGTAAAGCCAGTTCTGCGAGGCGAGGAAATAGAACAGATGACAGACCAGGAATTGGAAGTCGCCATTGCCAATACATCCATCTTTGCAAGGACAAGTCCAGACCACAAGATGAAAATCATCAGAGCGCTACAGGCTCGTGGGGATATCGTTGCAATGACTGGTGACGGAGTCAATGATGCTCCAGCTTTGAAAAAGGCCGATATTGGTATCTCCATGGGTTTGCAAGGGACAGACGTGGCCAAAGAAGCTGCTGATATGATTCTAACCGATGATGATTTCTCAACAATTCTGAAAGCCATTGAAGAAGGCAAAGGAATCTTCAACAACATCCAAAATTTCCTCACTTTTCAACTCAGTACAAGCGCTGCAGCGCTGACTTTGGTTTTTCTCTGCACGTGTTTGGGATTCAAGAATCCTTTAAACGCGATGCAGATTCTTTGGATTAGTGAGTTGTTCTATGGGAGGGACTTTGGGATAAAAGACTAACATACTTAGATATTATCATGGATGGTCCACCAGCTCAATCTTTAGGCGTTGAGCCAGTCGATCCCGATGTTATGAAACGACCCCCACGAAAACGAAATGCTCCTGTCCTTACTTGGCCTCTCATCACCCGAGTTTTGACTTCGGCCACGATAATTATGCTTGGGACCATGGCCGTTTACACCCACGAAATGCTCACGGATGGCGAAGTAACCAAACGTGATACCACCATGACATTCACCTGTTTTGTTCTATTTGACATGTTCAATGCTTTGAATTGTCGTTCGGAATCCAAATCTGTATTAAGAGGGGAGGTTGGTCTATTTAGCAATACCCTGTTCAATTGGGCGGTTTCTTTGAGTTTGGGAGGACAAATATTGGTTATTTACTTTCCCTGGTTACAAGAGGTGTTCCAGACGGAGGCGCTTGGGTTGTTTGATTTGGTGGGCTTGGTCATGCTTACGAGCAGTGTGTTTTGGGCGGATGAGGCGAGGAAATACTGGAAGTATAGGGGGAAGAGGAGACTTGGGAGTGGATATAGTCAGGTTGTTTAAAAACCCGGTCTTCATGCTGGGCAATGGAGTTTACCCATACAGGACACTGTATATATATAATAGAATAAATGCTCTGTACAGCTTTTAGCAAGACTTCTTATTAGTCTTCTTACATAATTTATCCTCGCAGACAGTGAACCAATGGAGTTTTGACAATCCCAACCTACCTCGGGATCGTCCTGTCCTATCGTGACGGAGGTGTTCTCGCTTAACCCCACAACTCTAAATAATGCCACCTTGTACACCAAAGCTCCGTCCCACTTCAACACACCTCTCCCCAAACCACACCCATGCAGAACCCAAACCAATGCCTCCTACCGGCCTTCCAAATGGCACCCTCACCATCGAACCCTCCTCCCAGCCCCCGGGAACACCTACAGCCCCTCCTCACATCTCGGAATCCTCCACCTTAGCCTCGATCCGGGCGTCGTTGTCGGCCCTGCACACCCGCGATGCGGCCATCACCTCGCGTCTGCAGACGCTCATCTCCTCGCAGGCGGACCTCTCGCGCGAACTCGGACGGCTCGATCTCCTGCGCGCGCACCTGGGGACGCAGGTCGTGCACACGAGGGATGTGAGTAATGGGATGTTGGACAGTGCTGCGAGCACGGCGGAACATCTTAGTAGCAAGGTCAAACAGCTGGATCTGGAGAAGAAGAGAGTCGAGGAGACGCTGGGGGTTGTGGAGATGGTGGGGGAGTTGAAGGCGTGTGTTCAAGGGGTGGTGGGCAGTATGGGGGCGCCGCAGGATTGGGAGGCGGCTGCGGGGTATATTGCGCGAGCGAAGAAGATTCCGAAGGATATTGTGGAGGGCAGGTTTGCGGCTACGATTGTGCCCAGTGTGGAGGTTCCGGATGCGCCGGGGGTGACGATTGAGAATGCTAAGGAGAGTCTTTGTGGGCTGTTCTTGAGGGAGTTTGAGAAGGCTGCTGGGGAGGGGGATAATCCTAAGATTACGAGGTTTTTTAAGCTTTTCCCGCTGATTGGGAGGGAGGAGACGGGTTTGGAGGTTTATGGGAGATATGTTTGTCAGGGTGTTGCTATGAGGGCGAGGAATAATCTGAAGGAGGGGACGAAAGGCAGGGAGGGAAAGGAGGGGTTCTTCTATGCCAATGCCATTACGAAACTCTTTGAACATATTGCCCAGATTGTAGAGAATCATGGGACACTGGTCGAAAGACATTATGGGCAAGGAAGAATGGTCAAGGTTATCGAACGATTGCAGGTCGAAGCTGATGTACAGGGCGGTATTATATTGGATACGTGGGGGGAGGAAAGAAACGTCGATAGGAGGATGACGGATGTGAAGAGTTATCCATTTTCGTTTCTGGTACAAAGTTTTCTACCTCCCCAGAAGAATCTGGGGATATCAAGGACCGCTTCCCCCGCCGTTGGGGCTGGCACCAATGGGCGGTTGAGTGAGGACGAAGGAGTTGATATGAAAGAGGTCGATGGGTTATTGAACGAGACAGCTATGATGCTGGGTCGTTGGTCATTATACACACGATTCTTGGCTGGGAAATGCAGGACGGCTCCACCACCAGTTCTTCAACAGGCCATCTCACAATTATCACCGGATCCAAATGAAGATGACGGACCATTGGTAATGCCAGAACTGCTCATTAAGTCGGCGCTTGGCCGTAAAATATCAGCGAGACTGATAACACCGTTTAACGTCATGACCACATTCTTCTTTCGACGTTCAGTAGAAAAGGCATTTCAGTTGGACGAGGCGCCAGTTGGGTTATCTCTCAACATGTCGAAACCGCTGGATGGAAATCCACCATTTATCATCACGCCTGTTGACGATGTAATGTACATTGTCAATACAGTCCTTCAGCGCTCTCTTTCTACCTCTCAACGGGATGTCATTGCCTCTGTCATACCTACAGTTGGCCGGGTTCTTGGTTCCGATTTCGTAGGCATGGTTCAACGAAAAATGAGAGATGAATCGTATCCGAAACCAGTAGTTTCTGGCGGATTTCCTCCCGAGGACAAGATCGTATCCTTTATTGTTCTCATCAACTCGCTTGATGTAGCAAATGATTATATCAGCCGAATTGTCACCTCACGCCTTCAACCACCAGAGTCAAACGGGGCTACTCCAGGGAACTCACTCTCCGAGCTCTTCCCCTTCGATCACGATGCCGTCTTTGTAACGAACGCTCTCAAGAATCTCAACACAAGCTTCGAATCCAAAACATCCGAACTGATATCTGAAGGCCTCCAAGTAATGTTTGAACGAGTCCTCAAACCACGCCTACGAATTATCATCCCGGATACATTCCGAGATGTGGATTACTCTCTCACGGAAGAAGATCTCATCGAAATCGCCCGTCAAAACGACACCGACGATGACCCCGAGGTACTAGCGGAGCAGGTATCCCACCGCTTTGAGACGGCATGGGAAGCCCTCATTCGACCAATCCAACGTCTTATGACGCCGAATTGTTTCGCCCTCTTATTGAGCCAGACGGCTACGCATCTCGCAAGGGTATTGGAGAAACGCATCTGGGTGCATGCTGGGAAGATTAATGGACTGGGTGCTACGAGGATGGAGAGGGATTTTGGAGGTATTGTTAAGGCAATTGGGAGAGGGGCTCAGTATAGTGTTAGGGATAGCTTTCAGAGGGTCAATCAGTTGACTATGTTGATCAATATGGAGGATGATGAGTGGGAGGCGCTTATGGAGGAGGGGGATGAGGGGATGGTCTGGGTGTTGAGTGAGGAGGAAAGGAGGAGAGGGAGAGCGTTTGTGAGGTTGTGATAGAAAAAAGTAGTGTTTTGTTGGTTGGGGGGGTTAACGTTATGCGTGATAGAGAAGAAAAAGGGACTGAAATGGACTCAGGAAAACTGAGCTATGATATTGAATGAATGATAGGAATTGATCTCCAAATGAAAGATTCATAGGAGACGTGTCGGTATATCTTTATGAAATGTGCACTCGTGTTGGAATGCAGCACTTGCAATTTCCACCATCAGGCCATGGATCTCACTTGGCACTTTCTTCGCTATTACTCGTTCCCACATGGGCCATAGCCTCAAAAGTCAAAAGATGGGTGACAGGAACCTGGTTATCCACCCACAGATATCTCAGAATAACCTGTGATGTGATTCTCAGCATTCTGGCTGCAAGGAATTGCGGTGTACGGAGACAGAGGCTTTTCAGTTTCAAATTCCTGTTCAGCCTTCACTGAGTTCACGGGGCTGTAAGGCTGCTCTTGGCGGTTTGAGCGGACGCGTTGCTGGAGAAAGTGGCATCGCGACGGTGGGCGAAAGGCGGCATGGGATATTGGAAGCGGCAGTTGGCAGTTTCTGGGTCAACTTTGGAAAGAGTGCTGGAGGAGTTGAAAGGGTTACAAGCATCGAGCTAGAAGATGGCTTCATGCTTTCCGAGTTATCTAATTGTTTATTTTAGCCTAAATTGATAAGCCAATTGATAACCATAAACAAAAGCATATTTGATATCATAAACAAAAGATATTCTTACCGGTAGCTCACAGCTCCAGCACCAGAATCCAACGCTGCTCTAATTGCCCTGCGCGAGAACGCCAGAAATCGCGGAAGGTGCGGCACTCCTCAGAACTCAGGCACTCCTTCCATCTTTTCGTGACGTTGCCTGGTCAATGACCCTGCGCATCAACACGACTCCCCACTTGAAAATCCCGACTGCTCCCCACCTGCGTTCTTCATCCGCCAGAAACCCTCCAAGACCACCCCCCCCAAAAAAAACACACATCAACTTTCTCAGGCTCGATTTGCCCAATTTTTGAGTAGACCAAAACTCTTTCGTTCTGCATCGACATAGGTACTCTCACCATTCAAACCACAAAAAAAAAATCTACTTTTTCCTCACCTAAAAGTATTTCTCGCCTCCGTGAAAGGAATCGCGCAAGTTCCTTGCCTGCCTTGGTACCTAGGGGTTGGACTCGCGCTAAGACACCAGCCATAACAAGCGAACTTTGACACCTCCCAGCTCTTCCTCCGTCTCCCGTCACGAAATCATACCTCTCCCCATCCCACAACAACACCAACAACACTTCCACTTCTTCTCACCGGCCCGCATTCTCTCTTACGCCTTTAACTTGAAAGGTATTCCCATATTCAGTTCTCGAACACGCATTGGGCCCCCCGGAGCCATCGTCATTTCCATCCTCGACTCGGACCATCAACAAAGCCCATGTCATATATCCAACGCACTTGACAGCACGCCAATTCTTTCGGTCAGCCATCTTGGAGCTTCTTCTTAGACCAATGTACGTTGCATCATCCGTCCCCTTCCGCCCAAGTAATTAATCGCGTGCGCGACCACCACCGTGGTGCAACGCGGTCGTGCCCAATTCTCTCTATCGCGTCGTACTGACGTGGGTCCATTCTAGCATTTCAACCCCTTCTACCTTTCTTCGGAAATAATCATTTAATACACCATCCACATACAACCAAATCCACAAACATGCCTCCAGTAAGTAGATCCATTCAAGACGCGACGGCAACTGCTAGTGGGTGTTCATTGACGGTGGCAATGATGTTAATTCTCCTGTGTACAGAGTCGAGTAGCAAGCCGGCGAGCGCCCACCAACGAGAATGACGAGAACAGTGCTGCCGTTACCACACGCCTCACAAGATCCAAGTCACAGAAGTTCAGCGGAGAGGAAGAAGCACAGCCAGTCAAGAAGGCTCTTGCATCCAAGAAAGCCGGTGCGAATACGCAACCAACTCGCAAGCGTGCGGCTATGGGAGATGTTACCAATGTTACCAAGGGCGATGCCGCAGAGGGAAAGAAGGCCACAGGCAAAGTCGGACTAGTTTCTAAAGCTTCACAACCAACCGGTATCTCAAAGACACGTACAGCTGGTAGACCGGCATTGGGCTCCAAGGATACCAACAAGAAGGCTGCTGAACTGAAGCGCGTCGGTTCTGGTGTTCTACCCACACAAAAGAGAAAGTCCGCACCAGCCCCCGTCAAGGAAGAGACTCCTGTCGAGGATGAACAACCATCACGAAAGAAGATCCACCTCGAGTCCAAAGTAAAGGTCCAGGTCCAAACTGAGGAGATTTTTGAAGAGGTCGTTGAGTCCGAAGTCAAGGAGGAAGAATCAGTCAAACCTAAATTCGCACCTGGTGTTGAAGACCTCGATGAGGAAGATCGTGATGATCCATTGATGGTTGCTGACTACGTCGTTGAGATTTTCGAGTACTTGAAGAAGCTTGAAGTCGCAACAAAGCCCAATGCAGACTATATGGAGCACCAGGAGGACTTGGAGTGGAAGATGCGAGGTATCCTCGTTGACTGGCTCATTGAAGTTCACACCCGCTTTCACTTACTTCCTGAAACCCTCTTCCTCGCTGTCAACATCATCGACCGCTTCCTTTCCACAAAGGTTGTTCAACTAGACCGCCTTCAACTGGTTGGTGTCACTGCCATGTTCATCGCCTCCAAGTACGAAGAAGTCCTCTCTCCTCATGTTGCCAACTTCCGTCATGTCGCTGACGATGGCTTCACGGAGTCGGAGATCTTGAGTGCTGAGCGATATGTCCTCACAGCTTTGAACTACGACCTGAGCTATCCTAACCCAATGAACTTCCTCCGTCGTATCTCTAAGGCTGATAACTATGATATCCAAACAAGAACTATTGGCAAATATCTTATGGAGATCAGCTTACTTGACCACCGCTTTATGGATTACCTTCCAAGTCACGTTGCCGCTGCCTCGATGTACTTGGCCCGTTTGATTCTGGAGCGCGGAGAATGGGTAAGTCGAGTTTTGATATATACACACCAGAATACAAGCTAACCATTTCCAGGATGCCACTTTGACTCATTACTCCGGTTATGATGAGGAAGCAATTGAACCTGTTTTCAAGCTCATGGTTGACTACCTGGCTCGTCCTGTCGTCCATGAAGCATTCTTCAAGAAATACGCAAGCAAGAAGTTCCTCAAGGGTAAACATATCCATTCTTCTCTCGTCACATCATCATACTGACTCTCTCCAGCTTCAATTCTTACAAGACAATGGGCCAAAAAGCATGTTGTCGAACTCGATATTGACATCTCCGTGCCACTTGACGTTGCACGATAGAAATTCAAGTTATCAACATTCATACCCGATACACTTTGCATCAGTTGCTTCCTGGATACACCCTGCATTATTTGGATGGGACGAACGAAAATTACGATAGACGGATGACTTCTTCACCGACACCATTTGCTGTTCATAGGCATTTCGCTACTACATGCCTGTTTTGAGCTGGACCAACGTCATGAGAGAGTGTTATTGTCTCTTGGTCCGTGTTAACTGTGTTGTTGCTTTTACATTTCCTCTTTTTTTCTCATTCTTGGCCGGCGTTGATGATTTTTCCCGGAAGTACGGAGTTTGGCTGTTTATCCCTCTTCTCAAGGCGCGCAATCTGATTTCAGATGCATGGCGAAAAGTGCTGGTGGGTAGTGCTTGGGTTACTATGTGTGCTGGAGGAAGGGGGGTTTTCCAAGATTGTTTGTGTTATGGTACCAACCGGGGAGAAACTCTGTACATATTTTCGTTCAACAATGAAATGGTGTCACGAATCCTCTTTGGCTGGAAGAGTGAGGGGGACCATTTGCATGTTGTATGGGCGAATACCTTTCTCGGCGTATAGGAGAGTAGTAAAATCACTAATATCTTTCAACCAAAATGATCTTGATATGTTTGATGATGCGATGCTTGATGGTTTTGCAGGCCAAATGATGATTGACAGCTTGACTCCACTGAATGAATGTATGTAAACGATAGTCTTTGCAAGGAGACGAGTTGTACCGTTCAGGTAATTTTATAGAATTTTAGAAGGCTCAAACTCTTCTGTACCCAAATTCACCCATTGAGAATTCCCCGGTTTTGTTGGAGATCACCTTACAGGGCTTTTTCCATATGATGGTAACGATGGAGGTGCCTGGATTACAGGGAGCGGAGCTTCAGTAGATTCAATGGCGGTGCAGGGGGCCAAGCGAAGCTGGCGACCCCATCGATAAGCTTCATGCTGCAAGCTGCACCTACCAACCTACGAGTACCCCCCATCCAATACACCACTCCCAACTCTCCGCGCACACAACCTGGAGCTGAGGAAAATCTATCATCATGTCTTTAGACCCTCCTACTTATCTCTCTTCCCTTCAATACAACATTCGCGCACGACCGATTCCTTGGGATGGAGCTGTCAGAGCCGGGACCATCAGTGAAGACCAATTGAGCAAGATCCGAGCTGTAGACAAGGTCCGCAAGGAACAGCGAGAGGAGATCATTGAAGGTGATCTGGATGGGTATCGAAAGCTGTTCGTAGGTGGAGAGGGCACCGCTAGTGTGCTGGAGTCGGCTGCGAGGAGTGCTCATGTGGTACAATATGTTTTGGTGCTTTTGGGGGACTTGCTTGAGGGTTTGTATGCCCGACTGCTAATACATGGTGAGAGTTGGCTAATGGTGTTTGATAGGTATTCCTGCTCTGTCTAAAGCTCTTTCGGAGCACCCAGATCCATATAAACCCTTCCTACCTCTGCTTGCGCAATCGAATGATCCCGAAAGCCCAATACCTCTTCTCACCTCTACTGTGCTTGCTAGTATGATGGGTGGGGTTCCAAATACATCCGACAAGGCAGCTGCGGCTATGCCAAAGCTGTTCTCGTACCTGTCTACCTTGACCAAGACGACGGATGGGGGACTGCAGGATATTGCGGTCTTGCAGTACTCCACCTTGTTGGGGGGCAAGAAGTCGAGAGATCTGTTCTGGCAACAGAGAAGCGAGACGATTGAGCCTCTTGTTGGGATCCTGAGAACTGCTGCTGGCGTTTCTCCGAATGGGGACTCGGCGACGCTTTGGTCGGGTGCTCCTAGTGTCCGGAGCAATCCTGAGGGCTCTCTCGGTGGGGGAGTTGGTCTTCAATTGTTATACCATGTTCTTCTTGTTCTTTGGCAATTGAGCTTCGAGGGAGAAAGTGTCGGTGAAGGTCTTGAAGAGTAAGTTCTTTTTACACAAGCAAATATATACATGCTAACACGAAATAGCGAGTACGATATCATCCCATTATATGTCCAACTCCTGCGTCTTTCTCCCAAGGAGAAAACTACCAGACTTCTGGTCTCCTCGTTATATAACATTTTATCTGTGAATAAGCAGACTCTCTTGCCTACCGCTGTCCTCGCTCGACTTCCCGCGCTCTTGCAAAACATCAACGGTCGACATCTCAACGATCAAGACTTGCAGGAAGACCTCACAGCCCTAACAGAGATGTTGGAAGAACACACCAAAACCCAAACCACCTTTGACGAATACGCCGCAGAAGTCAACTCAGGACACCTCCGATGGTCGCCACCCCACCGAAACACCGTCTTCTGGGCCGAGAACGCGCGGAAAATCCTGGAACATGAGAAAGGTGAACTCTGCAAGAAGTTGCAGGAGATTATGAGCAAGCCTTGGGAGAATGATAAACAGGTCCTAGCTATTGCTTGTAATGATGTAGGCTGGCTGGTCAAGGAGGTCCCAGAGAAGAGGGGACAACTGGAGAAACTCGGCCTGAAGACGAGGGTTATGGAGTTGATGACGGAGAAGGATGAGGCGGTGCGATGGGAGAGTTTGAATGCGCTTAGTGGGTGGTTGAGGTATAGTTTTGAGACGAAGTAAAGGGGATGATACAGTAAGATGTGGGGGTATGAAGGGGGGTTTTTAGCTTAAGCTTTAAGCTTCAGAGAATAAGCGAGAGGCTGCACTTGCATGGCTTGTATGTTGTATCATCATGGTTTTTTTATTGCTTCCTTGCTAGAAGCGAGGTAGGTAGGTAGGTAGTTTCTCTATGGGTTTGTGCGTAGAGGTTACATAACTTGATATGACTTGGGTTTTTTTGATGTCTGTTTTGCTGCTCTTTCTTTTTCTGTAATTTGGTTTGGTTTTTGGTTTTTTTTTACATTGCTTTTTCTTTTTGGTACTGTGCCGGATGAGTGAAAGGGATGCTGTGGGGTAGGGTATGATATATTGTGTTTTTGTTTTGAGGTGTTTTGAGGGGTGTTTTGAGGTGCGTGTCGCTTGAGGAAGGGGGGAAGGGGTTAGAGGGATTAGGGAAAGGGAAAGGGAAGGAGGGAAGGGAAAGGGGGAATAGAGAGTTTGGAGGGTTGTGGTGATATTGTGATATGGTGTAGTGATATGGTGTAGTGATATAGTGGGGTGGTGTGGGATGGTGTGGGGAGCTACTCATACTGTAGGTATATAGGTAATTATATCCATCCTCGAGCATTCCTATTCATGCAACCATGGCTTTTTAAATGGATGGGTAGGAATGGAGGAGGCTTGGGTTTTGGGTTTTGGTAAGGGTTTTGTGTGGTGGTAGGGTGAGAAGATGAAAGTAGCATCCAGGGTTTGGGTAGGATGGAGGGTGGAAGGGTGTATGTGAGTAGCTAAGGGAACAGGCAGCTTCAAAATGGTGAGCAAGGAATGTGGGGAAGTAAGTCAGAACTAAAGTATAGTTCAATTTATATACAGGGTTTGGAAGTATATATTCTTGTCTAGGGAATCTGGATAAAGAGAAGGAATATGATGGGGTTCTTGAATATAGAATGGGAGTAAGAGGGATTGATGGATAGGTGGAATCCTTCCTTAGGTGGATTATTGGTATTGAGGTTGTTACTTGGGATGAGGTTTTGGATGAGGTTTTGGATGGGAAAGTTGCGAATAAGGGTCGGATCAGCGTGGGAAAAAAAAAATCGATTAATTAATTAATAATCTGAATTATTCAGATTTGAATTGATTTGATTAAATTAATAGGTCTAGTTGATTTGATTTGATTAATCGATATATTAATCAGATTATTAATTGATTAGTATATACTATAAATAGTAACTAAAGTATAGAGTAATTGTCCTTGAATAACGCGTCTTTTTATAGTATATCCTTATCTTATTTACGAAATACCCTAGCTTTTTAGGCTTATACTAGTATAGCCTTTAGAGTCTCTTTTGTTATTACATTCTAATTCTGTACCTACCCGACCTACCTAGGTAAGACAGTTTAAAGTAGGTTATATAATTTCACGTGACCTTATACTAGTTAGATCATAACAAACAGTTAGTACTATAAGCCTTTTACTAAAGTAATAGAAGAGTCTTATTATATAAATGTTTTATAAGCTCTACTTATACGTTATATAAGGAGGTCGGACCACTCGGAAACCCGGACTCTACCTAGGGCTCTACCCCGGGGGCCCGGGACTCTACCCCGAGTCTCGGACCGATCGGACTCCGTATTAATCTGAATTAGTCTGAATTAATCTGATTACTTGGCGATTTGATTTGATTAATCGAAATATTAGTCTGATTTGANGGTCGGATTGAGATGCTGTAATGTTTCACCTGTTAGTTGGGAAAGTAAGGAGTTTTGTGTGTGTATATATGTTTCTTTTCTGGTGGAGGTCTTGGTTGGTTGATTGACTGGTTGGTTGGCTGGTTTGGTGGAAATGGTTGGGTGGAAATAAAGGGCTGGGGGATTTAAATGGTGGGGGTAGAGGATTTGAGAAAGGGGGATGGAGGGAAGCTTGTTGGGCTGTGGGTAGAGGTTGAGAGGGGTGTGGTGTTAATGTTGTGGTTTTATAGACCGTCCTCGTCTGGGTCTTTCGCTGCGGAGAGAGGGATTTGTAGGTGCTGCGGTCACTTGGATAAAATATCCAGCGATCAATATTCAGACACGATTCTTTGAAGTAGAGATGGTATTATGGGGAATGGATATTTCTAGAGGGTATGTATATTACTCCTTGACTGATAAGAGAACTTAACTCAAAGTGAAATGTAGAGATGATTAAGTAAATTGTGGCTTGGTTAGCCCCTCTGTAATCTGTTTATAATATCGATATATTATATACATCTGGTTAAGGTAACACGCTTAATGTGTACTAGCGTAGTTTACTTCTGGGTATAAAATTTCCGGCTAGTATTCTTATAGCCAACTCTTAGACTGTTGTTGGTTGAATAGATAGTTATAACTATTGAACTAGCTATAGGAGACATTGTATTCTGGAATATAATTCTACTATTAATTTAGAGGATTCCATAAGGTATTCTAAATTTCTGGACCCCTTCTATAGAACGGAAAGGATTCCAAAGTTAACAAAGTCTGCTATCACCTGATTCTGATGCTCTATCTGTCCTCTCTCGCTATATGTATTGTACTAAATTAATAATCAACCCTATGCTTGAAAGGATTCCAAAATAACAAACACTGTGAACGGCATATATAGAAAGAATTTCCTCGGTTGTCGCCTAGTCGGCTATACTAGGCATTAATATAATAAGGTGTATTATATTTTGGTTAGCGTAAGAAATAAGTAGCGTAGAGCTAAGTAGTAATAGTTAGTACGTCTTCCTACTACGCTATAAGCGCCTACTACGCTCTCGCTTATAGCGTAGTAGGAAGACGTACTAACTATTAGTACCTACTCTACTCTACTCTATTTACTAAGTAGAATTAAGTTAGTACTACTAAAGTAGTCCGGAGTAAGTTGGGTAGAGCCTCGGCTAGCCCAATAGCTCGAACTTAGCGGCCTCTTATATAGGGTATAAGTGATAGTATAGTATAGGAGAGTTTTTATAGTAAAAGAGAAGGAATAGGAGATAAAAGAGCTATTACTTGTATTAAAAATTAATTGTTTTATATTTTAGTTACGTTTTAGTTAAGTTACTACTTAAGTAGTACTTAAGTACTACTCGAGTAGTTTAGCAGTTCTTTCTTACGTTAACTAAGGTACCAGCTATGTATAGCTATAGTATAACCTTACTACCTAATTAGTCAATTGTACAGCTTGACTCGAGAACTACTAATAAGCTACTAAGGTAGCAAAATAGTTCTTTTGAATACTGTTCAAGAATCTACTTACGGATTTCAAAATAATACTTACTACCACATGCCTCTTTCATCCATTACTTTCTTTTTATCGTAGAGAACATGATAAAGGCCTTTTATATTCGGTGCTCACGAACAGTTTCACATCCCTATTCTCTCATGTTTCGTGGTAACAATACGTACAATAAGACATCCTCTCAATTATACAATGTACCGTACATACCTAGTCCCCGAAAACATTAAACCGTAACACAACCCGCGTCATTGCCAGCAGAAATATAGAAGTCCAAGCATCTTCATATTGGGAAGCCCTTCCTCTATGTGCCGTACATGTTATATTTCATTGGGTGTTCTTACTCATTTGGGTGTATTACGAAGGTATAGTTCGCTAGTGAAATAAGAAACCACTGTGGTTTTAAATTACCGCTTATACGATGCAAACTGGTTCATTCGATATATAGGGGATCCAAGATTGGTTATTTGAAAGAATAGACATAAAATCCCATATTCAATTGTCCTAAAAGACCTAAACAACTCCCCCATATCCCCTAACACCAACCCTGAAATCTGCCGCTCCCCTTATCCAGCCGCCCGCAGCATCATACAAAATATGCGGATTATGATCCATTCCTGATAGGCCATCCGCAGACGCAGCTTGACATTTTTCCTTTTTCTTTCTCACACTGAGCTGTAGTGATCGGCTATAGTGGTGATGATTAGTCATTGTGTTGTATGGGCACGGGGCAGATCTGGTACTTACGGTATCTCCACAAGTCGCTTTACATAATGATTTTGGGCAATCTGGGTTGTCGGGTAATCCATATTCTTTGGGCGTTTCTTTGGTCGAAGTGTTAGGGGATGGAGCGGCCATAGCCACAGAGGCGAGAGCCAGAGCGAAGACAGTGAAAAACTTCATGGTGAGATTGGTAGGATGGTAGAGTTGATGAATCTTTGGTAAATGGATGGTAATTGAAAACGATGGATAAAAAGTCCAGGTAAATTTATGATAGAAAAGAAGCGATCATATCGAGCTTATCCTATTCTATTTCTATTGTTGTAACCAAAATACCCATTTACCCCGCCAGTCCGAACGCTGCCGAGTGGGAGGCCCACCGCCCCCAAGATATCCTTTCTATTTTGTACCCGCCAAGCGATCTACCGTCAGGCGGGAACCTGTCGCAGCTAGGGCATGTTACACGTCAATACGGACTCCACTGGTTCTTTTTCGTATTTACCCTGTATTTCGCTGAAGAACTCCTGGTAAAGCCACACATTTTAATGTTTGTTTCGCCTAGGACGAAGGGCTTCCAAGTATTAAAACACTATAAAACAAACCCTTGCAAGCTGGCTATGCCGATTACGTGAATGACCGAATTTTTGCCACCCAATGTAGGCTCTGGCTCTCTTCAGTAATGTGTTTTACATATATTATCATGGAATTATGCAATAAGAGTGTAACAAGAATATCTGAGCAGAGTAATACTGTAATAACGTTTGTGTTAATTGCGAGTCCATTTATATTCATTGATTTTGCTTACTTTTTCTCAAGTGTTAAGCATATTACATTTATGTTTTAGTCCGCAGGAATGCGTGTCTTTACGAAGGCAGCGTAAAATCGGAACTTTGCGTGGTTTCCAAAGAACGGCATAACTGAACACTAGGTCATAAAACGACTCAAGACTTTTGTACTTGGCCAAATTACCTTTACTTAAGAAGGCTTCTGGCTTTTGCTATCTAACTACGACGTGCCTATGACGAAGTAATACTAGATGTATTATTAAATTACACATTACGGTTCATTACTTACCTGGATATTACTTGTATTAACAGCTTGGCTCCTTTAGCATGTAGGCGATTCTCGCTTATTTACCCTTCTTCGTCCTAGGATGGTGTAAAAGCATCACACTCGTATAGCCAAGAGCCCAGGCTATGGTGTAACAAGAGAAGTGCGAATATAATCATATTGTCCTTCGCATTTGGTAAACGGCGTCTTTTGGATTCGAAGTAAAGCATTGCTGCCACGTAGCTTGGGCACTTGACTGTAACTTCATCCTTCTGCGGATAATTGTTTTGGAAAAAGTGGCTTTTGGCGGGGTGACTGGGTGGATCTTTGTGTGTAGTAAACACGTGTTTCTATTGATGGAATTGGGTCTATGTACGTCAGCTGCTTTGCAGATCTTCTTGGGTGAGAATGTGAGGGAAGTGATAGAGTTCTGCAAATTGTTGTATTTGACACACTTCCTCCGTGAACATGTTCCCTTTCTTGGATCTTAATGATCATGTGGGGGGATGGTCGACTTTTCTAATTCTCTTCAATCTTTTCTTTTGGTAAAAGGTTTGACTGGATTGAGAAATTGTGTATGAATTACACCCAGTGATTGGGAAACGAGAAATAGTGATCAAAAGCCTATTTCTGTGTCAGATTTTCTTTGCCAAATTTTCTGTGCCAGTAGTGGAAATACAGTACTATCCATGCTGATTTACTAGGCGTAGTCTTTTTGCATGAATAGATTTAGAAGGGTTTGCGCCGTGTATTGTTGTATTGAGTAGTGAGTCAATGCCTGGCACAAAATCTCATGAATGAGTATGTGAGATTGTTTGTCGTCTGCATGTGCATTGTTTTCTTTGACTGTTGAGTTGAATTACGTAGTGCAGAATTCTGTGATTCATTCAACCCTCTTTTCTTACAACTCCACAGCTTCTGTCAATCAATCCCTTTTGATGAGTGTATCAATCTATGTGTACCCTTTCATTCACCACTTCCACACCCCATCCTTATACTCCTATAGAATTTGTTACTCACTGAGATCCTCCACGCGATTTACAGATGACCACAGATCTTGCTTCAATACCCACAATGTATATAATCACCACCACAATACCACCCCCCACCTATATAGCAGTAGCACACATTCACGTCGTTGCAAAAGGTCTTATATATCAAACCACTCTCCTTCCAATCCCTCCGCGCGCTGGTTCGCTCATCATCACAAGAAAGACCAGCATCTACGAAACACCACCACAAGAATATCTTAACTACAAACCAGATTCACATACAGATCCAGGAATATGTCATCACCACCAACCTCTCGCCCCTCATCCCATCTCTCAAAACGAAAGGGCAAGCATCACAATGAAGGCACAAAAGCCCTCATCACAGGCTCAGATCCAATCCTCGAGCCAGAACCAAGTCTCAAGATGAAACTAACATCTTGGTTCCGTACACCTAGTTCCTCACCTATTTCCTCGCCTACCGTTCCTACCACTCCTAGGGTAGAGAAGGGGAAGGAAAGAGGTGTAAAAGGCGGGACTCCTTCGTCGTCGCTTGACGATGTTGGGTATCTTGGTGATCTTGAAGATGGAGAGGGTACTGGGAAGAAGAAAAAGCAAAAGAAGAAGGGTAAAGGGAAGGAGCGAGAAATTGAGAGGGGTCTTCTGGAGGGACCAACATACATTGATCACGAGGGACAGCTTGCCGAGGCGAGGAATATGGTTTGTGCTTCTCCTGTGACGGAAAACTTTCCAGATTCGTCGGGAATGGCGAAGGATGGGAAGGAAAAGGAAGCGCAGGGAAAGCGGAAGAGGAGAGGTATCTGGAATTTCTTTTCGAGGAGGTGTGGGGTTGGGAGTCAGGATGGGGGACTGGGGGCATTAGGGGATTGTGAGATTTTGGTTGATGAGTGGTATTTATGTTTCAATTTTTCTCCTCGCATTCAACCATCCCTTCCTTTCCTTCGTCCCTGACCTTTTCAAACGGGTTTCCATTTTCAGACTTTGAAGTTGTAATGTTGAAATTTAGCCGAGAGGGAGCTCTGTGGACGAATCCTTGATCGGGTGGATACTGATGAGACTGCTTATACAGTGATGATGACTTCCTCCTCATCAGAATCAAATCGCCCGACAAACAGGACTTCGATAATCGACAAGAAAACTTCATGAGCACAACTGTCAATCCAAGGGATCTGAAGCGAAGAAACATCGATCAAAATACCAAACAATCAACCAACACAGATCACCACCAAATGGGAGAATCACAACCCGCACCCTTCCCAATTCCACACTCCAGTAAAGATAACAAGAGAACCTTTAAACGCTCATATCCCAAACACAGAACCATCTCTCCACGTCCCAAAAAGCGGAGCTACTCAGTTCATAAAAACACAGCAGGACAATCGAGATCCATGGCAAAACTCCTCTCCCCACAAGCCAGGCAAGAGAAATATTCATTTCCAGTACATAGGAGAAATTATTTCCAAGTCGAGCAACAAGCTGAAACAGCTATCCGTGATGAGATGCAGGAAGCGATGGAAACCAGCCTGCCCAAGACTCCATGGTATCTTCCTTTGCAGAATGAAATGGGAACAGGACTTCCCCTCATTAGCGATGTGGGACTGTCTCTGAGACCTGAAGATCCTCACCAAACCACGAATTCAATCACATTAACTAATACCTTACACCCACACACCTCCAACATCCCACAGCAAAACCCCGAACTAACCATCACCTCCGCATCTCCCCCAAACACCACCTTCCACACAGACACCATCCTCAACTCCTACTCACCCCACGAACTCTCCGCAACCGAGAAAGAAGAAGTCCTCGAAATCGAAGAGATTCTCCGGGCACTAGACAAGCCACCCGTAGAATGGGACGTGGCCGGTGTCTCGATTCCAGTAGGAGAAAAGTATTTGAGAGCCTTGGAAAGTTCGTTGATTGATGAGATGCCGTTGGTTTCTGATGCTTTTGAAGAGGGAGATAGGTATTTGCTTGCGCCTGTTTCTTCGCCTATTAGGGAGGGGTTTGAGGTGGATGGAGAGAGGGAGATTTGGGAGGAGGAGGGTGCTGATGATGAGGATAGTGGGTTTGTTGCGGGAGCTTTTGAGGGGAGGGGGGAGAGGGTGGGGGATTTGCAGTTTGATATGGAGATGGAGATGTGTTTTGCTGAGGAAAACGAGGAGGTCAACGAGTTTGAGGACAAGTATGGTGATTTTGGAGAGGATCTATCTCCCAACGACGTCTCGACAAAACCGCTACCTCGCTTCTCATATTTCAATGACTATTCCAACGAAAACACACCTCCAAAATCTCCAAGTCCACTCCTCTACAAGAACTCAAAAACAACAAATCACCTTATCCCACGAAGACCTCTAAGCGAAACCACCAATAACTCCACACCCTCTCAAAGACCAACGCCCCTGCGCATCCCAACAACCAACTCGCTCGCTGACTCAATAACAACAACCCACAGCTCCCCTCCAAAAGAATGGTGGTACGGCACCACCCCACCTCCTTCAACACCTCCCCCAGCACCTCAAACATGGATGGAAATGCCCGTCCCAACATCTCGTTTGAGTCCCCGTTTACACATACGTGGTGGTTACATGCATTCCCCCCTTTCTCCTTCCCCTTCTCCTTCCCCTTCCACATCTTCAACACCTTCAGCACTATCAACACCATCAACACCTACCCCCTCAACCCCAACCCCAACCCTCTCCCTCCGCGGCGGCGGCGGCAAAAAGTCCCCCCTCTCACTATTCAGCATCAACGTCCCCATCGGCGACGTCTCGCGCGGAAAAAAGTTATTAAATAAACAAGTCGGGTTCCCCTTCTACGTGGTGGGTGGTCCACCGGGTGTCGATATGACATGGCGGAGTTTCGTGAAGCAAGCGAGGAAGAAGGTGGAGAGGGAGAAGAGGATTGAGGCGAAGAAGGAGGCGAGAAGGGAGGAGGAGGAGGAGATTGAGGAGAAGATTAGAGCGTTGAAGATGGAGTTGAAGGAGGTGAGGAGTGGGAAGGGGAAGGGGGAGAATGGTGGTGAGGGAGCTGGATCTGGGAATGGAAATGGGAATGAGGAAACGACTGAAAATTCTGGTACAGGAGAAGCAACAGGAACTGGTGATGGAGAGACGGCCGATGCTGCTGCTGAGGCTGGGACAGAGTAATAAACCAATTCCTCCTACTAATCTGACTTTATAAGCAAGGAGGGGAAGAAAGTCTCCACATTTCATCAACAGCGCCGGATATCTTCTATCTCAGGGTAATTTAGTAGCCCTACGTACTTTTTGTTTCTTTATTTCAAGGTATGTACGTGTATCTCTTTCCGTCTTGCGTTAGGAATATAATATGGGCAAAAGATTCAGACCATTGATCTTGAACTTTCTGGTTGATTGAGTAAATGAGTGCTTAATTGATAAGAAACCATGAGTTTCAAATGGATTAATAAAATATACGTAGACGATTAGGATTACCTAACCACCAACAAAAATCCACGGTGGCATTTCTTGTGTTGGTATCTTATCAATAGCATAAGCATACAGTAATATTACTTTGCAATTATAAAGCCAGGAGAGACTTCAAAGCTATACCTACAGACCTACCTACCTACTTATCTAAACACAATTCCACTCCCTCTCCCCCCTCTTCCTCTCTCTTCACTCCCTCCCATCCCACTCTCCCAAAAAGTCCTTAATTCCCAATACAGACAACATGAAAGGCAAACCCAAATAACCATCCCAGTATTCCCTCCACTCAAGAACTTCTATTTCTACCTTCCATCTCATTTATGTATCTAGTCATTCACCCTCTCTATCCATCCGCCTTCTTGCCACAAAATCCTCCATTCACAACCCCTCTCCCAAAAAGGATACCTATCAAAAATTGCACAATAAGACCAGAACTCACTCTCCTCTACTTAACTCTACACCCATATATCTACACCCATATATCTACACTCATCCATCCACACCCCCCAACTAACAAATAACAAAATCCCAAGCTCAAGCTCAAAAACCATAGAACCTACCTATACCCCTCTAACCCCCTCCCTACCTTCCTCTCTACCTAACCCACCCCCACCCCTACACACATATATAC
>LT855410.1:3526140-3569347 GCA_900184765.1 Hymenoscyphus fraxineus
GGAACTCGGTATCCGGCAATGTCATTAACATTAAGAGTCCGAAGGTGGACACCAGCGAATATACCTACTCGCGTAGAAGGAGTAGGAAAGGAGAAGGATGAATGGAGTAAGTAAAGTGGTAAAGTAGTAAGGTGACATGATCTCAAATTTCCTATATATATATATATATTCTCATATATACAATCTAACAATCTAACACCATCCACACAGTAAAAAACCAGAGTTCAGAGGAAAAAAGTATGGAGAAGAAGAAGAAGAAGAAGATAGACTCATCACATCACACAATCCATCCATCTATACTGAATTGTTTTATCTATAACCTCATCCCCATATAAATGCACACAAAAAAACACACACAAAAAAACTTCCTTGGTATCAAACGTAACTTCAAATGCTTCCGCAATAGAAGGCAGAGAGAGAGAGAGAGAGAGATGAAAAAAGATGCGAAAAAAAACTCCCACACAAGACAGATGTTTTTTGTAAACCCAGACCCAACCCCACGCCCAGCCCAAGAAACCCAATATCGAAAAACCACATTAAAATCAAAATTCTCCCTCTACGTTGTATACAAACGTACCGGCCGCTCCCGACTTTCACTTCTCTGATCCCCCACCAACTCATTCCTCGGATCCAAGGTATTCTCCTCCATCGATTGTGTTCGTCCCAAGGGGAGTAACTCAATATGATCATCCTACCGAAAAAAATCAAAATGTGTTAATATACATCATGCGACAAAAAGCACCCAGGGCTATCGATCTCGGATTTTGGATTCCTCGGTGAGACCCACATCGTTGTTGGTCGCCCTCCGCTTTGGAAGGCTCATTTCGCCCGTCTCTATATCTGACTTCTTGGCCGTGTCCTCCGTGACACGGTCTCCGGTCCCTGCATAGCTCCCAACTCCAATACCGGCCCAAAAACTTCTCTCTGTGCTTCGAGGTCCCCATGACCAACCTGCACCTTGTCTGATTGGAAGGTGGTAGAATCTGAATGCGAAGACGGCGGTGATGAGTCCAATGGTGTATCCAAATAAGATGTCGAATCCGTGGTGTCGAAAATCAGACCATCTGGTGGCAGATATATAAATAGAAGCGAACCAAGGGATAATGGCAATTGCGAGGAGGTATACTGGGGGTGCAGCTGCTTCGTTGCGTGCTGCAATGATACGGTCGTTGTGGCCGGTTGGTTCGTCGTGTTCGAGGGGTGTAGGTCCTCTCGTGAGGGAAGCAGCTTCTGGAGATCTCACAGCCCGAGATGGAAAGGCGGAGAGATGGGACTCGTCGGGGCTGTAGGCTCTCGGGGAGAGGAATGGGATACTGATGGCCAATTTGGAGGCAAGATATAGACTGAGGTAGATTAAACCAGCGGAAGAGAAAGAGGAATGTCCAGATGGAAAACTTCGGAATCCATCATCCAGTATATGTTTGTCCGTTTGCTTGCAGATTGCGGCTGAAACTAAGATTGGAAGACCTTGGTTGGTAACATTGTAATGGTCGGATGAACCCGTCAGATATAGGGCGATGTTATCTATATCTGGTTGACAACGAGAGAGTAAATCTGGACGAGGTTTTCCAAATAAATTCTTCATGCCTTGAGTGATGAGAAAAGCTGACGATAATGACAAAGCAAGCCCCAACCATCCCGTATGCCACTCCCACAACTTCCGTCTCCATATCAAACTTTGTGGTGTGTTTTTCGATACCGTTGGACCTGGGACCAGGAGGAAAGTAACTAGGAAGATGATGGCCATGGGAATGCCGGCTCCGCAGATGCCCATGAGCACGGTGGAAATCTTCTCCTGCTCGACATGAGGGAAACTGATATTGGGATCGATGAGAGAAAACGGGCGCATGTTTGGCGTTATGGTGGCCAGCCATGCCCCAATACCAGCGGCGGCAACTATTATAAACCAATCGAAGACATAACTGAGGATGAGGGTCGGTGATATTCGACCAGACTGGCCGCGCGATCGATACGACATGACGGAATGCGAGGAGGCCGTTGCAGAGGAGGAGGGAGAGGACGATGACGGATAGACGGAGGAAAGAGGGCAGGGAGCTGGTGGAGATATGTGTGGTAGAAGGGATCAACCCTTCGATACGGCGAGTCCGACCTTGACGAAGAGAGAATTAAGGTCGGTGAAGACTGGTAGTATTAGACGTTGGCCTCAGTGCCGTACAGTCCGTAAAAATGGTAGTGGAGTCCTCGTAGAGTCGTGGCAAGAAGAGAAGAAAGGAAAATCTTCTGAAAGGGCAAAAGACCTGTAGGAGGTGTGAGTGGGAGATGTAATGGGTATGGGTACCTGAGATGAATGCAAGTCACAGTTTGACGTCGGGTCAGTGGTCGTGTGCCTCTGTACAGCTTAGTGCTTCATGCTGGCCTGCTCGCCTTGGATGCTAAGAGTGACGAGCCCTTCACATCTTCCCATTTCGCCCCAGAATGTGCAGCACCAGCACAACGCGAAATCTCCAAGACTTTTGACTTTGCACAGCCATAGGACACCGCGACTATGGAGTTGGCATTCACGTGTGATTGGATGGGAGCCAACGCCAAGGTCCCGCTGTCTATCCGCTTTGGGAAAGGCTCCACGCGACCACCATTCAGATCTGGTCGTTTAACTCGTTTTGCCTCAGCTACTTGAGTGCCGTATTGGCTGTGGCTTGATGTTGACCAGGGCGCTCGACACCGACATAAGGTATACTTGGAAGTATATTCTGAATTCTAGAAAGAGGTTAACGTTTTTGGATTTTGCCTATACCGCAATCCTACCAGTAGATGTACCTGAGTTCGCGGGTACTACGTAGCCCACGGCAAAAAGATGGGATGAGTGGGCTACAGGTACCCGAGCTCTACGGTAAGGACCCCTTGACCAGACCAGTCCGAAGTTCTTCATCATTGGTGCAGGACTGTCCAGGGCAGCTCAAGGGCAGGCAGCTCAAGGGCAGGGCAGGTACCAAAATAGGCTTGCCTGAATACAGGAGCTACTTGAGATTCGAGAACGTGTCAAAGTTCCCAGAGAGACGGGCCAGATGCCAAACTGATTTGCAGACCAACAAATCACTTCCAAGGACCAGACTAGTTTGAGAACGCCTTCGAGCGAAAAAGAAAGGGTTGGCCAGCAACAATTCATTTGGCGCGCGGAGAGAGCTGGAGTAGTGATGCAGATGCAGATGCAGATGCGTAATCTTCTGAGGCTGAGCGGGGCTATCGAGCCGATCCATACAGTACGAGTGCAGACCAGACGCACCTCAGGGTCAATCCGTACCTGTAACAGCTGTAGTGGAGAGGCTCATCGCTCTTGTTTGAGAAAGTCTCTACCGAACGAGAGCCGAACCTTAACACGCGGCTCGGAACATGACAACTAACTTCTTCAGCAACCGAAACCAATCATTCCGTCTTCTTCATCGATATCAGTCAGCGATGTATCGAGGCTCGAGCATTTAGATGGTGGGAATGTGGTGTGGTTACACATGAGATCATGATCTCCCTCGGCTATATCTTAAGCTTAATAAGGTACGGGCTAACTGTGCGGTTATTTGAACGTCTGATTTGAATGTGTGGTACGAGCGAGTATTACAGCACGTTAACCTACGGAAACACTTTTTTGATTCACATTCTACTGAAAAATCCACTGACCATTCTACTGACCATTCTAATAAGCAGAATGCCTCTTTCAACTACAACAAATTCATAAACCACCCGCGAGAACCACTATTCCCCATCGCAGCCACCACCTAGTCCTAACAATTACCCTGTAACCTCCGTTACATACATTGTCGCGATACCGAGAACCTGGTAAAAAGTAGCCCAAAAAGATAAGATGATCGATACATGGAAGCCTGAAATACGTATTTGTCTATTCGTATTCGTATCTATACTATCTATATCCGTACTAATCGCCAATTACTATATATCTCAAAACACGTCTATGTACAAAATAAGCAATAGTAGCCTATACAAAGTACTACGTATAAGTTCATATCAGTCACTAGGGAAAACACTACAAGTAACCACTCTATCATATCCCTCGCTCTTAGCTAGTTAGAGTCCTACGTAAACCCCCTGGTGCCCCCCTCTTCCCGGCGATCTTCATCCCATTTATCCCGCCGCGCCTAAGCGAAAACACCGTATTCGGTTTCTTTCCTACCTCGAATATTAAATATGGAAAAGAGCTAACGCTCTATAAATTTACGTCGTGTAGAAGGAACTAGAATGAGAAGGAAATACTATAGTAGTACTCCTTCTACTTCTAATGAATATATTGTTATTCTCTTTACTTTATTAGTAACTAGCTATTAGTATAACTTGGTAGGATAATAATAAAGATACTAAAAAAGGAGAATATAAATAACTGTTACGATATATTCACGTGGTTTATCCACGTGATATTTCGGGCTATATATACGCCCGAAATCCACGTAGCAGATATACAATTATAATTATATACTACTACTGTTTTGTACTTGTTGTCGTCTACTTTTACTACTATTTTCGTACCTTTATTATCCTACCAAGTTATACTAACACTGATTAGTGTTTACAGATCAATTAACTTAGTTTGGATCACTTATTATGTTTGGTTCCTACTTCGACTTATACGTAAGCCCTCTACTGTCGTAGTAGAGCATGCCCTCGGACAGGACTTGAAGAGCAAGGACTTTATTACTATCGCAGTAATAGTACACGCTATACTACCGCAAGTTTAGGTAGTGTACGATAATCGTCTATATTATCGTCGCCCGTTAATACTCGACCTCTTAATTGAGCCTTTCGAGTCCTTCGACAACTGTTTACACTCGTCTGCTACCTCCTTCGACAACGAGATACGCAAATCGATAACAATACTCCTACCTTCCGGAGCGTACGGATGCCTACGGGACCCCCTTCGAACCGACACCCTGAGCAATATCCTCTTCTATAGAGACTCTCTCTCTCTCGAGCCGACACTTCTCGAGTACATACAAAATCACCCTGCGAAAGAGCCTCGAAATCACGCATTCGCACATGTAAAATCACCCTGCAAAAGAGCCTCGGAACCTCGCATTTGCACTACAAAACCAACCTACAAAAGAGCCGTTCTTCAGACACTCGAATATCGGACTCGTACTCGATTCTCGGACTCCTACGAGCACGTAATTATCACCTGTCAAAGTCAAACCGCTACAAAGTTTTGAGGATATACTTTCGGCGAGTACAATAACAATACCGCCAAGCGAGCGATACAGGACTAAAGCGTAACCTCAACAACACTTCAATAGTTTGACCCCTGCCGGGTACGCTAGACACCCCCCTGGGGCACATACTACAACTACAGACTCCCTACCGACCTGAACACAAAGACGCCTTGCGAGGGTTATACTCCCCCTAGCACACTCGCTAAATATCCCCCTTTTTAGCAGGACGCGATTAGCGAAGGACAAGCGAGAGATAGAATAGATAGACAGAGTACTGTAATTGGTTAGCTGGACAGACAGTATGTGGTCGAACGGACAGATGGACGGTATTTTCTTCTTTTATAACTAGTAGTTGTTGCTTTACAACTTCTCTCTAAGTTGTACTAGTGTTACGATATATTCACGTGGTTTATCCACGTGATATTTCGGGCTATATATACGCCCGAAATCCACGTAGCAGATACACAATCATAATCATATACTACTACTATTTTGTACTCGTTATCGTCTACTTTTACTACTGTTTTCGTACCTTTATTATCCCACCAAGTTATACCAACAATAACTTTCTTACTTGTCTAAGGGAAAATATATTTCGTTAATATTATAATTAACTCGAAAAGAATATAGTACTACCTATCTTTAGATTCATTGGAGCAAGTATATATATATTAGTAGAAGAATAGTACTAGTAATATCTCGATTCAAAGGTCCAGGCCTTCCATCTCTGCCCCCACCTCTACGGAGGTACGTTGAGGTCCTTGGCTGCCTGGGCTAAAATGACAGCTCGTAGAATTCGTACTCTGTAGACTCTCCTGTCATCCCTCTATCGAACAAAAGGCAAAGATCTAACAAGAGCGAGACCGCCCCCAAACCATTATCAGGGGCGGGGATGAGGTACACCAAGAATTCCAAGAAGCGCTACAGTACGCGTAGAGAGTAGTTCACTGCAAGACGAACTGTACTGGTCCGCTTCTTCTATTACTACACCTACCTAATTTAAATAGGATTCTAGTTCCTTTCCTTTATAAAGACTATTTTTAATAACTTTAGATCCCTTTTCTCTGTGCTACTAGTAAAGATGCTTTACGCAGAGGTTAAATCAGAGTTATCTTTTTCACTAGAAAAAATAAACGTGTGTTCCTAAGTGGAGTAAACTCCCCACTTTGCCAAGTTCTTCTCCTTACTTCGTAAAACAACGTCGTCTAACCAACCAGATGGAACTCCCAAGCTTTACGGGGTAATCCCTTCATTTAACCTAGTTAGAAGTCGTAGCTACTTGTATCCACTTATAAGTATACGTCTTCTAGTTGTTCGTTATTCTCTTTTACTTCGAAGTACGGAGTACTAATGGGGTTTTGTTTTATATAATGGAAATCAGAGTTTAAGAGGGAGATATATAATAGCCCTGGCCTCTAGCGCTTATAGTTATACGGCTAGCTCGTCTAATTCCCCGACTAAGTACCTATCTTCATACATAGGTAGCGAGCCCTCTACTCTCTATCCAATATCTTCAACACAAAAGACCTCATCCCAAAACTCCAGTCTTATACATCCCTCCAGAGACCATTTACATACACAAAAACACGCACTTCAAAGAAGAGTACAAATGACCACCTTTCCAACACCTTCCCTATACTTCGTCCCAGGCGAAATAAATGTTAGAATTTACGGGCGTGCTAACCCTGTGTTCTACTAGAAAATCCCCTGTATACCCACCAAAAAATAACATTTATTTCGCCTGGGACGAAGTAAAACAAAGTCATCTGACCAACCAACCCACATTCTAAGCATTCCAGTCCAAATCCGACCCGGTTCTCGCATTCCCTCGTATCCACATATACCCGCTTTAGCGTGCACAGTCCATTTTTGCGCGCGAATATAAAACTCTGGGGGGACTATCAAACTCGTCTAGATTAGAGCCCCTAACCCCATTTCTGGGCATTACCTTGCGATTTTAGGAAAGGTAGAGGTAAGATGCTTAGTTTTTAAAGTTTTTTTCCTGGTAGTTAAGAAGTAAGGACTGGAGTTTTGAGTAATTGAAAGTCGTGTAGATAGAGTGGTGTTGAAGTGGATTTACAAGTCTGTCAGATGGGAATCTGCCCACGGGCAGAGGTAAAACAGGGTGTAGTGGGGTGGACAGCTAGAAGTAGGAAGGACCTCCGTACGAAGTAAAAAGTACAAAGTAAGAGTTACAGATAAACCCGGCTATAAGGATACCGGTTATAAGGATAACCTCGGTTATATCCTTAAAAATCCTGCCCCCGCGAATATCCTTAGGGCCTGTTCGGCTCGAAAAAATCCTGAATCCGATTCTGGGTTCTACCATACAAATTAGAGTTCAGCACTCGATACTAGACCTGATTCGTATCGAATTTTGGGACCGTTTAGCTCGTATATCGAACTAGAAGCTTTTACCACTCCGAATATAGTAAACTGTCTTCTTTTGAAATGTCCTATACAAAAAGTGAAAACGGCTTTTGAGCGTTATTCAGAATCCCATTTCTATAACTCGCTTATTCCACCCACTACACCTACTACTACCACCTCTACTTTAGCCACTTCTATATATATAAGCATATATTTATATATTAGTTATGAAATCCCTGCTTCAAAAACGTCGTACACGTGATAGGCGTGTAAAAACTGTAGCTCTAATAGCCATATATAGTGTATATTCCTCGGCTCTATATAGTACTATAAGAACTACTTCCTCAAAACAATATAACACACGTCTAAATTAAGTAGTAACAATTGGATAGACGAGCTATTAAATAGTTATCCGAGTCGATTACGTGATAATCTCTATATTACGAAAGAGGCCTTTAATATACTAGAGGAGTTATTAATTCAGGAGACTAGATTAGCTCCTACTAGGTATATGACGAGTCGAGAGCAATTAGGTATATTTTATATGTAGTTTGTAGTAATTTTCGATTTTAGCCGAACGATATTTAATTCGATTTATCTAAATAAGACTCCGAGTTAACCGAATAGAGTTTTGTCGAGTTTTACGAATCCTGGGGTTCGCTACCGAATAATCCATTTAACCATAATTTGAGCCGAACAGGCCCTTATATCCAGGTTTATCTGTACACCATATGCATGTCACGTAGATCATATTAAAACCTACTTTATAATCGGTAGCGACGCCATGAAAGTGAAACCCATACGAAAGGAGTTCCGAGCTTGGTCCTCCGATGCGAGATTCATTGAGGATAGTGTGGTAATGACATGTGCTTCCGCAATTATCGCGGCGCAAGATTCTGGGAAATGAGAGGCCCCCTTGAAAAGTATTTAATACCTGCTCCCATCCTTCCTTATTTTTCTCATCCATTATTCTCTTCACCATCAAGCACATTATCATCTAGTCGATAACTATTCTCTTCTTTTTTCCACATAATATCCTTTCTTCCGGTCAAGAAACCTCTACCCAACCAACCAAATCCTTCAACATGCAATTCTCCAAGATCTTCGTCTTCGCCATGGCTGCTATGGGTGTGACCGCTTGCGTCGACCGTGACTCCCAACCGAACGGTACCTGCCAGGGCACTCAAAACGCTTTCCGAGTATGTCTCCCCTCATCATTTACACGATAAACTCCCTATCACAAAGAGGAATAGCTGCTAACGAGATGGGAATGTAGTGCCGCAGACCTGACGGACAAAACGTCTGCTGTCCTAACAGGGAGTGCGATGACAATGGTGGAAACTAGGGAGCTTTGTGATGTGCGATTGGGAGGGGGCTTAGCACGGTTCGAGGACACGGTGCGGGTACAAAGTGTCTCAAGACCGGATCTTGGGGACTTGTAACTGGGTGTGCAAATATCTGAAAAAACCATTAATTCAATCATGCAATGTTCGTTGCTCACACTGAAGACATATCTGCTGTTCCTTTATTTACCTGCGTTTGCGACTATTGCGTATCGATCTGCTACTAAAATGTTTAGCCCAAGCAATACGTAGTAATGGCAGACGTAAGTACTTCATTTGTGATGTCTTTTCTTTCTATACACGGCTCTTGTTTCGATTCAATGGGGTTCAAAGAAACTAAATACTCCTCATTGAATTTAGGATAAATTTCGACTAAAAGCTGGAGTTGCATCTGGTGAGGAACTGTAAGTCGTTCTTCCATACTTGTAAGATCTTACTCGAGCAAGCTCTACAAATGAATAACCAATCATCTATGTCAAATTCTAGGTTCGTAGGGAGAGATGGAAAAGTTATTCCGTTTAATGGGTTCATCTCTACTCGAGTACGGGTCTTACCCCACACTTGTGCACTCCCACTCGCGCAGCCCCTCTTCCACCACATGTCAAAACAGGGATTAAGCGACACCACCACCTCCATCTGTCCATCAGAACTTTTCCACCTTAGAATGACATCGGGATATCGTGGTTTATTACAGCGATATACCTATTTCCTTGCTCATGCCTTACATACATATGTCCGGACCGCGCAAAGGGTATGCTTACAAGGGGAGTTTCATCTCAGTGCCTGAAATCTACTTTAGCCTTAAGTTCAGATGGATAAAACAAATTACCTTCGCATTTCCCGTCGAAGGGTAACCTCCCCAGTTCAACTTCCGTAGACATTTAATCCACCATTAGTCCCTCGCGGCAGGATGAGGGTACTTAACCTTTCTTGCGCATAAGTATTTCCTTTCCTTTTCTCGAGTCTTTCTTTTTCTGCTTCTAGTATATATAGGGAAGTGAAGTAGTGCCCAAGCGCTGCGAGCCGCTGTATCATATCATCCAGCAAATTGCTTTGGTCTTCCATCACACTCATTCTTTACCCTCTCTCCTGTCCATCCTTTACACGTCAGTCTCCTCTCTTTGGAGAAGGAGGAGTTCCTATCATGATTTTGAATTCTCTGTACAAAGTCGTTTCAGCGAGCAGTTTATTACTCTCTCCAGCCGGTACGTAAACTCCCTTCGCCACCTCATCCAAAGAAATTGAATCCATCTAACAACCTCAAGTCGCGCTCCCCGCCACCTCACCAGACGCCACAGCAGTCACACTCTCTCCCCAAACCGCGCTCCGTATCCTCCCCCTCGGCGACAGCATAACATTCGGCTTCAACGAGAACCCAGGGAACTCGTACCGGCGCTTCCTACAATGCTCCCTCTCTACCGCGGGTATACCAGTATCCTACATCGGCTCACTCGCCAACGGGGACTGGACCAATAACGCCAACGAAGGCTATACCGGACAACAGATAACCCCAATCCTCACGTCTGCCTCCAAGATCCTCGAGCAGAAACCGAGTCCGAATGTAGTCCTCCTCCACGCTGGATCCAACGATATACTACGAAACTCCGATCTCGCAAATGCGCCACAGAGACTAAGCGCTATGATCGATACCATCATTGAGAAGACTGATGCTGCGGTGCTAGTTGCGAAAATCATCGGCTTCGGGACGGGGAATACGCAGTTCAATGCTCCGGCTGATACCTACAACAGTGCGATTGAGGGGATCGTGGCGGAGAGGACGAAGAAGGGACTCCGGGTTAAGGTGGTGGATATGCATGCGGTGGTTACGGCCAGTGATTTGAGTGATGGGATTCATCCCAAGGCCTCGGGGTTTAAGAAGATGGCGCAGGTGTGGTTGGATGGGCTGCAGGGGTTGGCGATTAATAATGTTACGGGGGATTTCGTGGATTTGGGGAGGAGTGCGGTGCCTGGTAGTGGGAATTGTGCGGATTTGGCGGCGTAGGTGTGTGGTTCGAATATAATGGTGGCTGTATGTACATGAGATATGACTAACGATCCAAGTGCTACCAAGTCTACTTTATCTTTTAAAGAACAAATTTTTTAGATCCCCTACAAGTCAGAGGAAACGCAGTACTTGTGATCTGTAAATTGTTACTTTCCCCTCCCCTCCTCCCCTCTGGGAAATCGAGGCCAAATGTGTACGAAAATATCTAATACCCGCCGCGGGCCGTCCCGGGGTACAAAAATATCCCTAGCGCGCATATTTTCGTATACCAACGGCGGGCGTAAAATCTTAAATGTCCTACTAAAGACGTAGTTCTTTATCTACGAGTTTACGCGTTTACTTGTTTATACGCAGGGAGGGGAGAGAGGCGGGGGTATAAGGGTATTATAGAAGGAGAGACTTATAGGAGGGCAAAGTAGAAAAGTACTTATAGGGAGGGATAGNTATAAGTGGTTTACAAAAGGGAGGGGGAAAGGCCCTCCAATATAAATAGATAGCTAACGGAAACCTCGAGTTATACTAAAACTCTCTTAAAAGCTAATTATAGGCTATATTAGTTCCTAAAAGTATAATATTTTCTTCTAAAATGCCCACTCACGTGCCTCTGTCTTCGCTTAGTAGGGGATAATAAAGTATAAAATCCGAAAAGTGGAGACGACCACTTTATAGTACTCAAATCTCTGCCACCGAGTTCCCAGAGGGTGACTAACTATCTAAGCGATACCAAGTCTACTTTATTCTTCAAATATCAAACCTTTTAGAACCCATACAGGCCAGAGGAAGCGCAGTACTTGTAATCTGTAAATTGTTATTTTCCTCCCCCTTTCGCCTCGCTTCGCCCTGACGCCATATATGCACTATGCGTGCCTCGTTTCCATTTAATCTTGCTTTTCTCTACAATTCTTACTGTATTATTTATTCAGACGGCATTGGATATCATGTTGCAAGGTTACTTATCTACTCTACATTAATTACTATCAAGTATAGAAATTCGTGATTCACGAAGAGTAATAATACATCTACTCTCCTACTTCGATTAGTTGAATGAAGCTCGAAGTAGCGAGTCATCTCATTATAACATGTGAATTGGTAACTATTGCGAGAAAGAAGGGAGATATATTTAACCTATAAAGTAAGATATAAATAGGTAATCGATACCCTGAAAAATGCTAGTTTACAAGCGTTAGAGTAACCAGATAGGATACTGTACAGTGCTCTGAGTCCATGGTTACCAATTTCTGAACTCCCCTCGTAGGAGCCCTATGAGTATTTTCCTGAAATCGATCTTATATTTATACATAATCAGACGACCGCGGTACACGAAAGACACTCCGTAAAACAAAGAGCTCAAAGCTTAGGAATCTAGATTACAGTATAACCAAGATATTCGAATCAACATGAATATGACTAATGCGGAAGAATAAGATTTATCATGAGGGATATTTTCGTCCAAACTAGCTTGCTTTGTGTTCAAGTACCGGTAGCATGGTCATTGGTTAAACCAAAATCCCAATACCGGTACTCGAGTACCGGTATCTGCATGACAGGCGGCAGCTTTACTTCGTCCCAGGCACATTAAATGTACCTTTTTCGGGGGCTTTTAGTCCGAACTCTGCTGAAGCTAGAGTCCACTAGAAAAGTTTCAGTCAGTATGCCAGGGACGAAGTGTGAACGCGAAACTAAACTCGAAAGTCTATTACAATTGACAAGAGACAGCTGAACCTCCACGGACGAGGCACCAGGTACTGTAATGATTCTGGCTTTCTTCACGTCTGTGGAATAACAATCACCCCGCGAGCATATGAATTCCGCATTTAGCAAAGGAAGTATTCCATGTACGCAAATATGCTTAGATAGCAATTTGTACCATAGCTCATGAAATATTTGGATGAAATCGCTCTATATTTACTATACTGAATGTTTCAGTTAAACTTAGAAGCGAGTAGCAGAGTAAGGTCAAAGAAGCGCAGTCTTGGTAATTCCCTGATGTGAGCTGTTAGTCGAAAGTTTATGGACTCTATGTAAGAAGCTACCTAGGTACATGAAATCACAACTCAACTCTTCTTTCCACAGCGATATATCAATTCCGGAGGCAAAGTCAGAAACAAACATCACTCTCTCCCATCTCGCAACGCCATGAAGGTCTTTACTCTCTTCTGCCTTCTCGCCCTCGCCTCTCTTGGTTTGGCCTGCAATGAAGCCGATTGTAAAGAGCAATGTGGGGATAAGGTCCGTATCTTCACCCCGCCTCTTCTTCTCTTGGAACTTCATGGCAGCAGAATGGGACACTCACTGATGGGTTTACTGATGACAGGACGTCTACCAAGCTCAATGCATAGACAATTCACTCAAATGTAAATGCAAATCAAAAAAGGGGCAGAACCCAGGGAGAAGAAGAAGCCCTCAGTTTGGGGATGGGTTGTGGTAGCATGGAATTGGGACTTTGGATAGGGAGAGGAATACCATGCATTCCCGATGTGCACACGTACGACAATGGGAGGATGAAATACGCGATTCAAGAGGATGGATCGAAATTGTATGATCGTACTCGTATTGTGCAGTCAGTGCCAAGCGAGTACAAGTACGGAGTAGAGCGACTCACCACCAATTCAGAAATTACAAAGTCGCAAATCCTTTCCTTCGTCGTCTCGCCTGCTTGAATAGGGGTCTTTCAGAAACCACAAGGAGGATTTATCAAGATCAGACACCAGTTTTCGAAGGAAGTACAAATGAGGGAACGCTGTGTATTTCTGACGCCAAACCGTAATACGAGTCAGGAAGACCTCCGTACTTCTTCCCATTGTACGTACTCTGTACTTCGTATAAAATGGAAATCTTTGGAGGAATGAACGATGATGATTTGGTAAACCGGCTCCAGATATGTCAGCACATGTCAGGAATTAGGAGTTTGGATGAAGACAATCTGGAACCTTGACTTGGCTCGCTTGGATCGTCAGATCGTCGGTGGGATGATATCTTAAAATAGAGGTTGGCAGCACCCCGCCTGCATCCACTAGACCATCACGTGTGGCAAGATTTTCAAGATTTTCATTGCCCCATTCTCGTCTTCTCCTCGCCAATCCTGTTCAAGAGTTAACTACAGCTCCACGTGTGAAACACGTTCAGAACACGTTTGGAGAATCGCGAAATGCAACAGAACGGAATCAAAACAGAAATCCAGTACCGTATCACGTGGTCGTGATTTCTTGGAGTTGGAAAGCCCGGTGGAAGCGATGGATTGCCAAGGGGAAAGAAAGTGTGAAGGAACGGAAAATATCAAACAAGCATAAATATACCAAGTCGTCTAGATGCACGACGGAAATCAAGGCAATGCAACAATCCAAGCCATTTATTTTCGTCCACTAACCACTCTCCACGACGAACACTTACTTGTCTTGCAGAAGCAACGTCAAGCAACATCAACAAATCATGCAGGTGGTGTTATGATGGTGTTATGACCCCGACCTCCTCAAAAGCAACGAGCTTTGCGCTTACAGCCCTATTTCATTGCTCCAAATTTGACATGCTCCGCAAATCCTTCAAGCAGAATGGTCAGAATAAAGAACCCCTGAAACGCTCGACAGCCGCAAATATCCCCACACACGCAGATCTCCTTCGCTAAGGAAGATCACCATAGGCCAAGATACCTGAGTCGTTGCAGGACTCCATTTACGGACATTGACATGCCATACTGCGTGCGTTAGGGAGGCAGCGGAGGTTGGGAGGTCTCTTTGGACGATCTGTGAGTTGTGGATGATGGTTCTCGTCCCAAGCAGGAACAAGGATGGAAGTTTCATAGCCTTTCCTCTTGGAAATCAGCGATACGAGTAGGAGGCCTCAAGGAGTGCGGCCCAGTAAATTGACATGTCACCTATTTCCTTCTTTTATAGCTCGTTGTCGCTGTCGTTTTTGGTCCTCTAAGCTTGATCACCAAGCGTACTTTCGTTTATAATTTATTCGGCAACCTGATATCGTGTCGCTATCCCCGTTTCTACCACAGCCCACAGTCTTGACTCTTCACATTCAGGTGACCAAAATGCGTTCTTTTACCTCCGTGGCCCTCATGGCCTGCGGGCTTAATACTGCTCTTGCCGGAGTACTAGACTTTTCACTATCCAGACGGGCAGTCTCACCAGACAATACTTGCGGAACGCAAGGAACTGGAGGAACGCCCAACGCTTATACATGTCCTACCGAACTTCCATGTTGCTCATCGAATGGATTCTGCGGTTCCACAGATGACTATTGCCTTGTTGGAGGAGGTTGTCAAAGTCCATTTGGAACATGCAAAACACCAGAAGCTGAATCACCACCACCTGAATCACCACCATCTGAATCACCACCACCTGAATCACCACCACCTGAATCACCGCCACCTGAATCACCACCACCTACCACTACACCCAGTGGTGGATTGTGCGGTCCAGGAATAGGAAGTTGTGGCCCGACGGAGTGTTGTTCTGGTGCTGGATTTTGTGGTACTGGTATAGGTACGTTTTGACTTTGGTTCCCTCCAGCACTGATGCTGATGAACTTGAAGATTATTGCCAGGCTCCTGACTGTCAATTCAAATTTGGGCCTGCGTGTGATGCCCATGCCCTCCCAACCGGCACCAATACTTCCTCAATTCCTCGACCTAAGGCCGGAAATGTTCTCTACGGATCAGCAGGCATTTACGACTGCACGGAAACAGGTACAATGGCTCTTACTTTTGATGACGGACCGTACATCTACACCGAACATGTTTTGGATTTGTTAAAACAATACAACGCTAAGGCAACTTTCTTCGTTACTGGAAACAACATTGGTATGTTTGACACATATTGAAAGTAGAAAATAGAGAATACTAACAATTGCGATTATAGGCAAGGGAGCAATCGACGATCCATCCACACCCTGGCCAGGCCTCCTCAGGTAAGTTATCGAGCACCTTTCCTTCTACTTTGGAACTTGGCTTAATGATATCTCTAGACGCATGTTTGCCGAAGGTCATCAAATCGCATCTCACTCGTGGTCGCACGCTGATCTTTGCGATATCACATCTGCCGAACGCAAAAACGAGATGTACAAGCTCGAAATGGCAGTCAGAAATGTCCTCGGTGTAATCCCCACCTACATGAGACCTCCATATTCCAGCTGTAACGCTGGTAAGTCTCTTTCCCAGACCTCTAAATCAAGCATAAAACTCACATATAACAGAATGTGGATGTGAAGCAGACATGGAAGAACTGGGCTACCACATCACCTACTTCGTAAGCACAGACCCCCCAGATACCAATCCACAAAATCCACTAACACATCCCTTAGGACCTCGACACATCAGACTATCTCAACAACACCCCAGAACTCATCCAGAACTCCAAGAATCTCTTCGATCAACCACTCGAAGGGAAGTCCCCCGCCACCGATGATTTCCTGCTCATCGCCCACGACATCCACAACACCACCTCCGAAGTCCTCACAGAATACATGCTTCAAGGTATCGCCGCCAGAGGCTACAGACCCGTAACCGTAGGCACCTGTCTTGGAGATGACCAGGCGAATTGGTATAGAGCCGATGCCTCTGCTCCCGCTCCCGCCAAATGAGGGGGAGTTTGAAAATTCGAGATTGTTTTTTGGCGAGGGCGTTATTTTTGGGGGAGAAGATTTTGGGAGACTCCGTGTAAGATTACAGTACTACTATTAAGGAAGGAAGCCTTTTGAAAATCGGATTCTGGTTGTAAGAGCACTGCAATATGTGGGAATCAAACCAGATGGATGGGAAAAGCTCGCAATCTCATTTTAATTAGAAGGAAATTCAAACTTAAATATGTTTGCGAATATTAAAATATCGATAAAAATTACCACGCGCCCCCAAACGTAGACAACCTGAACCCAAGAGTCGGTTATTTCACTACCGTGTCGCTCCCTCTCCTTGTAGGTGTATGATGGGCTCAACATGGATTTGAGGATGACTTTGAGGGATCCACACGCTTTCCAAGGCTTAATAGGATTGCAGGTTGGCAGCGAAGAAAGCTCTATTCTTATGGTAAATTCGCTCATCCAGTGGTTCCTGTATACAGAAATATTGCGTTGGATACGGCGAACGCATGGATAACCCTCCGTTCTTAGGCCCGGGTTCTGAATCAGCTCAGTTTAAACAGAACGGATGATCCTGCTAATATCTTATCATGAAGTCCATCACTGCACACATTGATGGCGACTGCGTGAAAGCAGTTTCAATCTTCACGGTGCATTCAACGCTGACATGTTCAAGAGTAGAGCATCTTATTAACAATCTAACCGCATGGGAAGACAGAACATTAAAAACAAGATCGAATTTCTGACTCGGGTATTGCTGGTCTGCCACTGAATTAGGCGAGAATCAACTATCGATACAAAAAAAAGAAATATCTCGACCGAGAAGGACATGTACTGAGCAACAGGACATGCAAGACCCCCTAAACCCGCGCGATAGAGGTACGTAGTTACAAAAGGATCTTCCGCTTAGCATGTGAGAACTGATGCGCCATCTCGTCTTGCCCATAGGACCGAGCCCAATACAAGTACAAGTGAAAATTTACGCTGTACATTGCTCATGAATGAAGCCGTCACTTCTTTGCGCCGGGCTCACGACCATACACCGTCAGGTATTCTTCCTTGTATCGTCGCCTGTCGGCCTCGGATTGGTCCAAAAATGTCTGTTTTGATTAGCCTGACTGTCAAATGTAAGCCTGATAGTCACTAACCTTCTTCTCTGCCTCAGAGAGTGCACGGTATTCCGAAGAGAGTTGTTTGGTTGCTTCAATAATTGGAACGCCTTTGAAATCACCAGAGGCCCATCTCTGCTTCGTGAAGAGAGCGTACACTGATTGCGGGCGTTTAGGAGCACGTGAATCTGTGATAAGGAGGTGGCTTTTGATTGCCTTCTTTGCTTGCAAGTTGCGACGAGCTTGGTTGGATAGTCTGACCTGTTCGGGAGTGAGAGACTCTAACCAGCGAGCATGTATCTTTTGGTTCTCGAGTTTGGTCTCGTTCGCTTGCTTTTGATAGGCCTGTAGAACACGATCAGTCAATGTCAGAGCATCCCGATTGCATGTTTACCTCGAGTTCTGCTGCACTTAGTGATTTGTATCGAGCGCTGGCCTCTTTTGAGAAGTTTTCGACTCCCTTTCCTTTGCCAGCAGCTTCAGATATGATAATCTTCCAGACGGTATCGGGCTTGAGTGTTGGCGGGGACAGTAACAGAGTTTTCAATTTCTTATTCTCAATCTTCTTCTTTTGCTCGGGTGTGAGAGCCTTCTTCGCCTTGGGTTTCTTGACGGCTGGCTTTGCCTTCTTCTTCACAGGCTTCTTCACGGGCTTCTTCGCAACCTTCTTCGCAACCTTCTTCGCTGGAGCTTTCTTTGCTGGAGCCTTCTTTGCTGGCGCCGCCTTGGTTTTGGGCTTCGCAGTCGCACCTTTGGTTGCCTTTACTTTCAGAGCGACCTTGGCTGTGGCGAAAGTTCTGGCGGATGGAGGGGCAAACTGCTTGAGAAAGCTGGTGCGCGAGACGTTGGTCAAATTGTGCGAGACGAATTTAATTGTTGATCCATAACCTCCGCTCCTACGAATGGCGGCGCGCCCAATGATAGACAACATGGCGAAGGTGGTGGCGGCGATCAAAGCCAAGGAGGAATGTAGTGTATAGGTGCCCCAGTATGTGGCTGCACAGGTTTGTGTGGGTTTTGTGGTGCACTCGTCAATTGATGGATGTTGTCGTGGTCGCGTTCCCTGCCCCTTCAATTTGATACGGAAGCTTCGTCTCAAGGCTGAGCTAGCACGAGATAGGCCTAGCGCAGAAAGCTTGCGTATCGCGTATCGTACAAGCCTTCCCCATACGGGTACCTTCAATCTTTTCGGAATTTTCCCCATATGCACTTCACACCTTGCCTACCTAGGTATTCGGTACCTCCCTTAACCCCACACACACCTCCCGCAACACCATTATTTTAGGTACGATACCTATAACGGTATCCAGTATCCAGTATCCAGCCTCTTTATAACGCGTGTCCTGTGCATCAGCCTCCATCTATCAGTCGGTCCACGCAGCGCCCTTTGAGACTGGCCTTGAACGGGCTCGACAGGCTGTGATTTCTCTTGCCAGTATTTCTGCCATCAACTGAGGCAACCATGGTTCGCCACAGGGACACTCGCTCACCATCGCCAACAGGAAGTCAGCACTCCTCAAAAAGGCCTCGGAGAGACGAGGATGTAAGGCGCGACCGCGACCGCAGAGATGATGTGCGAGGACCTCGGCGGCGGAGTCGCTCGCGGAGTCTAGATGTAAGACCATACCCACAGAACACTATCACGAACACCCATTAAACCATTATATGAACAGCGCCGACACCGCGATCGTGACTTACCACGCCGGAGAGACCGCTCTCTGGATCGAAGAGACGACGATTATTATCGAAGTGGCAGACGGGACCGTTCTCGGGATCGCAGGGACCGATATAGCGAGCGAGAACGGTCTCCAGACAGACGCCGTAGAAGAAGTCGGGATTATCGTGACAGGCGAGAAGGCTCTTATGATAGGGCACGAAGGCGCCGCGAGGACTCTACTGACTCTTGGCCCCGTAGCAGAGGTGATGACAATCGTGGAAACCGCCCAAACAGAGCCGATAATGCTAGCACCAGCGAGGTAAGAAGTCTCAATTCTGCATCAGAACAGCACACTGATCTAAAATCGCAGGCTCCGAAAGCCCCTGGCCCACCTGCGCAGACTGAGGCCGATAAGAAGGCTGAAAGACTAGCTAAACTAGAAGCATGGAAGAAGAAAATGGCAGAGGACAAGGAGCGTAAGGAAAAGGATCTCGCGGCTGGGGGAACGCGAAAGCTTCTAGATGACATAGACCAGAAAGCGAATGGATCTCCTGCGGTTGCTTCTCCAGCATCACCCGAGACTCCCAAAAGCATTGCATCTCCAGTTCCTTACGCAGGGAAGTTCGATCCGAAAGCCATTGCAAAAAAGGCCGTGGCAAATTCTACAAGCACTAGTACTTTGGGGAAGGATGTACCCTTCAAGGAATTGACAAAAGCGTCCGCTACCTTGAATTCTTCGGTGAAAGGTTTACAAGCTGACAAGAAGCCAACAGCTTTCAACAGCAATTCCACCGGTATGTGCTCCTTCCCATTACAAACCACAAGTTTAGAAGCTAAAACTATTTCACAGCATCGGCATTACCCAAGGCTAGAGCAAACCTCAGTGCATTCGGCATAAGTACAAAACCAACCAATGAAACAGACAAGTCGTCGTCTAAACGGAATTTCGATTTTGGCGAGGATGATGAAGGAAGGAAGAAATTAGAAAAGCTACCGACCCTACCTCTGGCAAACATAGTAGATGAGGATACTGCGCTCGCTAACGATGTTGAAGGGGAGGAAGACGACGATGTGGATATGGAAGATGCTGGCACTGAAGAAGAGGCAGCAGCAGCCGCAAGAGCAGCGGCAGAGAAGCGCGAAGAGAGACTTCAAGAACAAAACTCGGCCAGTATGGTCTCTGAGATAAAAGAGAGCACTCAGCTACCTACAGAATCCTCGGGTGATGTCAAGATGTCAGACAATACCACGAAACATACCGAGACAACCGCTGAGGATGACGATGAAATTGACCCCCTTGATGCATTCATGGAAGAGATGGGCGACCCATTTGCGGCTCCAAAAAACAGTGGTATGTTTAACAAGACGCAGAGCAAGAGTCGTCAGCAAGAGCCCGAGGCATTGTTCGGAGACGATGAGCTCGAGTTGAAGACCATGGACGCAGATCCAGACGATATCCTTGCCATGGCAAGTAAATCTAGAAAGAAGAAGGATCTCCCAACTATAAACTATGCGAAAATGGATCTTGAGCCCTTCCGCAAGAATTTCTACACGGAACCTGCTGAACTTGCTGAAATGACCGAAGCGGAGGTCGCGGATTTACGCCTGGAACTCGATGGCATCAAGGTTTCTGGTACAGATGTTCCTAAGCCTGTCCAGAAATGGTCACAGTGTGGGCTCAATGTTCAATCACTTGAGGTCATCAGAAAGCTAGGTTATGAAAGACCAACAGCTATTCAGATGCAGGCTATCCCTGCAATCATGTCCGGTAGAGATGTCATTGGTGTCGCAAAAACAGGATCTGGTAAGACCATTGCCTTTATGCTACCCATTTTTCGACACATTCGGGACCAAAAACCACTGGAAGGGTCTGATGGACCAATCGGTTTGATCATGACCCCCACGCGAGAGCTGGCAACCCAGATTCATCGAGAGTGTAAACCGTTCTTGAAGGCCATGGGACTTCGAGCTGTTTGTGCTTACGGGGGAGCCCCCATCAAAGATCAGATTGCCGACTTGAAAAGAGGCGCTGAGATCATCGTCTGCACACCGGGTCGTATGATAGACTTACTTGCAGCAAACTCCGGGAGAGTCACAAATCTTCGCCGTGTCACCTATGTCGTGTTGGATGAAGCCGACCGAATGTTTGACATGGGTTTCGAGCCTCAAGTAATGAAAATCTTTGCAAACATTCGGCCCAATAGACAAACCATTCTTTTCTCAGCGACAATGCCCCGTATTATGGACGCCTTGGCCAAAAAGACGCTTAATTCCCCCGTTGAAATAACAGTGGGTGGAAGAAGTGTTGTTGCGCCTGAGATCACTCAGATTGTCGAGGTTCGAGAAGAGAAAGAGAAATTTCACCGTCTACTGGAATTATTGGGAGAACTGTACGACAAAGACGAAGATGCTCGTACTCTCATTTTCGTGGACCGTCAAGAGAAAGCTGACGACTTGTTGAAAGATCTTATGCGAAAGGGTTATCCGTGCATGTCCATTCATGGAGGAAAGGATCAGATCGATCGCGATTCTACTATTGATGACTTCAAAGCCGGAGTCATACCTATCATGATTGCTACGTCCGTGGCTGCTCGGGGGTTAGATGTGAAGCAGCTCAAGCTTGTGGTAAACTTTGATGCACCGAATCATTTGGAAGATTACGTCCATAGAGCCGGTCGAACCGGAAGAGCTGGTAATACAGGAACTGCCGTCACATTTGTCACTGAAGATCAGGAACAGTTTTCGGTCGGAATCGCGAAAGCCTTGGAGCAATCTGGTCAACCAGTACCCGAACGGCTCAACGAGATGCGAAAATCTTTCCGCGACAAAGTCAAGAGTGGTAAATCTAAAGATAGCTCAGGCTTTGGCGGTAAAGGCCTGGAGCGTCTTGATGCTGAGCGTGAAGCCGCGAGAAATCGTGAGCGAAAAACGCACAAGACCGACGGTGACGATGACGACGATAAAGAGGAGAAGACAGGCGATGATGATGTTGTTCTCAAAGCTGCATCAACAGTGCAACCTGCCACTGCAGCGGCCCCGTCACAGCAACTGTTTGGCGTGCCCAAGGGCATTGATTTAGATGGTAAGATTACTGTGCACCGAACCGAACCTGCTGCCTCATCTGGCGGGTCTAAGAACCCTCTCGACAAAGTTACATCAGCTATCGATGCCATTAATGCTCGACTCAACAAGACAGGGCAACTACGATCCGGAGTACCGATTGATAACAAAGGACCCGATGCTGGTGCTTTCCATGCAACATTGGAAATCAATGACTTCCCACAGAAAGCAAGATGGGCCGTTACCAACCGCACCAATGTGGCTAAGATTCTGGAAGCAACGGGTACTTCCATCACAACCAAAGGAAGCTTTTATCCCGCCGGAAAGGAAGTACAAGCAGGCGGTGATCCCAAGTTATACATTCTTGTTGAGGGAGATACTGAGGTCGTGGTAACTAATGCCATGAGAGAATTGATGAGGTTACTGAAGGAGGGTACCATGGCAGCGGCTGATGCTGAAGGCAGAGCACCAGCTAGTGGTAGATACAATGTGGTTTAGTTCTACAAGTCAGTGGAACTTTGTCGCCGCGCTCTTAGGATTTCTCATCATGTGTAACAGCATGTGTATATATAGTTACATTCATAGGAAGCCTTAGCCAAGAGCCTTCAAAGTAGTTGATTAGCCTTGATGATTAATTTCTTGACGAAACCCTTTACCCCAAACTCCTACGTGGACGCCTCTAAAATCAATTCAATATCCCTGACTTTTTAATTGTATGCTCGCGTGTCTGCCGCTGCGTCGGCATCCCTCATGCGTCTTGTATCCCTACTCGATTCCTCCAGAGTTTCACTCCTGGTCTGCTTTTTCTGTTGTTCTAGCTGGCTTGCTAACTTCCCCTTCGGTTTGCCTCCAGCATTCGCCCTTTCCTAGAGAACCCATATATTAGCATTCTATTACCCAACCGGTGATACCATATCTCCATTTTGCGCGCGTACCTCGGCAGCTTTCGCGGCTCTCCTTCTCGCATCTTCCTGCTGCTGCGAACCACCTCCAACGTTTGTACCGGCCGACCCCAATGTGCGAGGTCCACTGACTTTCTTTGGTAGAGGGGCGGTGGGGTTCTCTGGTGGAGGGGGAGCTGAGGCGAGGGTTCGGCCGGGTTGCGCAAAGGGGTCGGGGGATTCTTTGCCGCAGAGGTTTCCCATGATTTTTTTCGGGGTTCTTGGGAATGTTGGGGTGGGTGGTATGATGAGGGATTGAGAGTTTGGAGACGGTTTGAGTGAGTTGAGGTTGTGGGTGGTTATCGGCGCATTCTTGTAGTGAGGTTGCGGTTAGGAGAAGGTGCCACTTGATGGGAGTACTTGCTTGGTTGTGCCTTGGGTGAATCTTGGTGCAGATCATAGGTCGTTGGACGAGGGGTGGAAGGTGTAACCTAGCTACCCCTGAAAGTTATCCATATGTATGTCATAATGTGTACGCATTGGGTGGGATTTTTTCTCTGATGAATATAGTGAATTTGATAGGGTCAGTTCTAGATGTGATTCACCTTCATCCATCATTCACTCACATTTGTTATCTCCACACCTTACGGAGCGTCTCTCTCAGAAAGCCGAGGTTTATGATTTGCGAGGCATGTTTAATCGATAAGCATCTCTCCGAAAGCAGCGGGACTTCTCAAAACGGGAATCTCAAGCGGGGCACCTGCACGGAGGCGCGATGGGTCACGTGAAGAAAGCGACTGCCTTGAACGGGAGCTCCCTTTCCCATCATACAACGAAGGTTATTTTTGTCTTCATCTCATCTGCAAATTATTCTCCATCTAGAGACACACCACAGTCGAGATCGTTGGCGTCACGGCGCCCAAAGGCGGCATACCGAAGACTTCCGGGGCGGATTAATCACTCGCAAGCTACGGGCTACTCGAGTGCCAGCTAGCTATAGGTTCCAGCTATAGGTTCGCAGGTAAGCTGAAGCCCCTCCCCTCAGTTCCCGATGCTGTCGGCTCCCTTGGCCCTGCCACCCATCAAGGTGCTCAAGGTTTTTCGCGACATCACAAAAGTTTTGGCTCTGCTGCGCCCGACCTGCCCTTTGCTCGCTCAAGCTTCTTTTCCCCGCTACTACTCGAAGCGCACATGGCACATCTCGAAAAGCATTCATTGCACGCCATGCGCTTCTGAACATCGTCGCTGAGCCAGACGCGCAAATACGGAGTACTGAATATCGATATCTCGACTTCATTCGCACATTTGGTCTCAGCTTCGACGGTGCATCGTCGCCTTCTTCTCCCCCCACTACTTTGTTACCTTCACCCCCACCGTTATCTATTTCTTACTTTTCGCATCCATCATTCTTAACCTCCCGCCTCCAATATACAATGGTTCCGCAAGCACACGCGCAATCGAACAGCGAGTTAATCATGGAATCGCAGGCCTTCGTTCCACCCGAGTCCTTTGACTATCCCGACTCCTCAAATCTTTGGACGGGCGATCCTCAGCTTCTCTCGAACTCTCACACCGTTCTTCCAAGCGAATATCAACAATTCGACACCTCCAATTCGTACACTGATGATCAATACAAGAATCCCAGTACAGAATACGCAGAAATGGCGCAAATCATGCAGCAGCAGCAACAACCCTTTCGAGCTCGTCCTCAGGAAATGTATAATACCACTTTCGCCTACAATACTATGGCTCGTACAAGACCTGCAGAACCCACAGAAGAACCCCAAGCCAAACGCGCCCGATTTGACGATGCTCCGGTTGAAAGATGTTATTCACAAACAGGGTCACAAAGTACATGTTGTAGCAGTTGCTCGGATGGCATTGTATGCACAAAGCCAGAATGCGACCAAGGTACGTTGAAATTTTCGCCAAAATTTGAGATAATGTAACAATGCTTTATCTTTTCATAACTTCTCTACCTTTTGCAAGTAGTTGTGACTGTTCTGCTTTTGCTTCTCGAGAAACGCAAAACGATTTGCTCTACAGCTTGCTGAAAGTATAGAGCATGATTTTTGCCATCCCGGCGTCATTTTGCAACTCACTTAGTATCTGCAAATAATAAAACTAACTAGAACTCAGAAGAAAACAAATCATGCCCAGAATGCGCTTGTGATATTCCTGTATGCCCATGCCCGGACGAAACTGCACAAAATCCTCGAGTACAGATTGATTGTCCAGTCATTCCTGTCGAGACCAGGTTACAGGATTGGAACAATTCAGTTCAATCAGCTTGGGTGCCACAACCACCACGAAACTCCTTTCAATCTAAGGATGGGATGTCCGAAAGTACGAGAATCTACAATAATTACCAACCCTTTGGAGGATTTACGTATGACTCTAGCCATGTCTCTACTGCTATGACGCCTTCAATGGTCAACAATACCTCAACTACCTTTTCGCCAAATGATACAATCCAAGCGCCACATATACAGCAATTTGGTACGAATGCAAACACATATAACTCGCCTCTTACAAATCTATCGGGTACCGGTGATCATTTCCAGTCTTCGTGGAACAATTCATCTATGAATACAGCCAATGATGGGCTTTTTGACTTTTCCTGTGGATGGGATGGATGTGATGCAGTATTGGAGAGTAACCAGCAGTTACTGGCACATTGTTTACAAACACACGTTCCTCCTCAGATGGGGTTTACATGTCCTATTCAACCAAACACATGCCCATCCAATATCGGACCTGATCCACTTGCTCACTTAAAACTTGATCATGGCTTTGACTTTGATTTTCTCGAACAAGGAATCACATGTCCAGCCCCAGATTGTACTCTAGAACATATGCTTGCCGATCCTATTATGTTCCAAAATCATTTGGAGGAAGCTCATGCCAAACCAGTCGGAGGTTCGCTTCGGTGTGAATTTCAACATTGCGATACCTCCTTTACGGATGTGAATCAATTTTCACACCATCTTACTCACCAACATCTTGAAAATTCCAAGGATATTGATTCCTCTCAAATGTCGCAAACCAATCGACTTCCCCCAATACAAGCACTTAAAATTGTCGCCTTATCGAGCATGTCATCAAGCCAAGAGCGTTCAAGCAGGGAGCTGTCGAACGAAGAAACAAATCAAAAGCCAAATCAGGATGTGGATCAAAACGTCGAAAAAAACTCCGTCAGCCAACAACCTCCAACTGAAGATGACGGTCATACGTGTAGATGGATGGCATCCAATCAAGGAAGTTGCGGCTGCACCTTTGAGTCCGCTTCGAAGCTTCAGGACCACATTGTCCAAGATCACCTAGCAAGTCTGGATAAAAAGACCGGCTATAAATGTTGTTGGGAGGGCTGTAGGCGCGAAGCTAAAAGAGGGAACGAGAACTCTGGCTTCTCACAGAGAGGGAAGCTCGAGAGGCATATGGCAACTCACACCAATTGTAAGTCTTCCATGATGGCAGTCTGATGTGTTTGCTAGCAACGGAATACTGATATGGATAGATAAATGTTGTACGTGCACTGTATGTGGCAAAACCTTTTCTGCTGAGCAAGCTCTATTACAACATATGAATCTGCACAGCAATCACAAACCTTGGGAGTGTAAGCATTGTGGCAAGAGATTTCCTCAACAGAGCGCGTGTAGTAAGTATTTGATATATCAGATACCACTAGAGAATACTAATGCAGCCATAGCCATACACGAAAGAACACATACAAAGGAGAAACCACTCAAATGTGAGATCTGCGGCAAGGCCTTCTCGGAGTCATCGAATCTATCGAAACACCGAAAGACCCATGGGGAAAAGGGTGCTCATACTTGCAATTTTCCTGGCTGCTCCAAATCATTTCATCGATTAGATCAATTGAAAAGACATAAAGCGATGCACACTCGTGCTAAAAGCGTTGTTTCCGAGGGCGAAACCAAAACAGAGAGCGAGGGAGACTAGAGGAGGTTATGTCGGGGGGTTTTTTTTGTGTGGCGTGGGTGGGAGATACACTACATACTTGAAGTGGTGGCGTTTAAAATGTACAGATATGGGACTGTACAAGGGAGAAAGATGATAATTCGGTTCCCCATTTTGGGGGAAATTTTGTGCTTTGCAGCGAAGCATGATGCTGATGATCATGAATGATGGGAACGATACCAGTGGAGTTTCGAATTATCAAATCTGGGAGGATACCACCTTACGGCCTGTCTTGAGCCGTTGGGATTGATGTGTTTACTTTGGCGTTTCGAGGTTGGCGATGCATAGACGGCGTTTCGTTCTCATTGGGCGTTTGGGACCTGAGGTTTCTTACAGTAGACGCCCTACTGAGAGTGTGAATAACAGTGTTTGAGTTTGAAGATGAATATAAGGTTTATATATTCCATTTTAGACGACATGTTATCGTGGTTTTGAATTCTCTGTTGTTTCTTGTAATGCTTTCTTGATGAAAAGTCTATTAGAGTATGGCTTTGTCTACGTTCTTTGGTTGAATTCAATATAAATATCCCTGAGTTATAGTATCTAGTACATCGTGATTCAGTGAGTACCGGTGTACGATTTTTCGTCTAGAACTGCTTGGGACTAGGTAGGGACCTGAGGAAGGTTCATATATTCTGTTATTCGTTCGTCTACTTAAGACCCTCTTTCTAGATAAGCCTTTACGAGGATTGTCTTGTATATACCACGGTTCATGGATTTCAGTATAATACTCGTGCTTGTGTTGCCTAACCCCATCCCCTTCCCTTGTATGATACACTGATTCCACGTAAAGTCTGTGTAGTATTAATAGTAAAAAAAGGCTTTGTGGAGAAGATATCGATTGATTGGTTGATTAATTAATTAATGTCTTGCCGTTTTAATTAGTGCTAGTAAGGGTTCTTGATAAAACGCCCTGGGGGATTGGGAAATATATACCTGATTAAGATGGGTTAGGGGGATTTGTATTTTTTATCGATTATTGGGAATGTCCCCACACACCTTCTTTTTCTGTTTTTGGAGGGGGTGGGGATGGATGGATGGATGGAGAGATATTGAATCCTCGGCTTGACCGAGCCACCCTTAGCTTTACCGCCGTTGAGTCTGGAAAACTCCCGGTTTTTCGGGGTCGATGAGTGAGTGTGGTCCAGGGTGGATGGGGAGGGGAGACGGTCCTTGTGGGCGGGTTGTAGTGCTGCCTCGTCGGGAGGGGGGAGGTGCTTTGCCCCTAAATTGTAGAATGGTTGTTGATGTTTGGTTGGTTTTATAGTGTGTGTGTGGGACATGGGGTTTTTGGGGGTGAGGGGTGTGAGATACTGGTATATGGTACTCTTATGTACAGTACCGGTTTCCCATACTAGGTAAGGTCGGAGTGCGAGGTGCTATATCTTTGCTATACTATGCTAGACAAATCGAGGGAAGAAAGGAAGGAAGGAAGGAAGGAGTTTGTGCGAATCGGGAATTGTGTTGGGTTTTGGTTGTTTTCTGGTGGCTATCCTGTTTTTGGGGAAGGAAGGGGGGGGTTACAATTTGATTTTGTGTGTGGATGGTGGTGTGGTTGTGGCAGCCACGTTTTTCTCGCGTTTTTTGGGGCAGGATGAGGGGGGTCGAGGGAGGGGGTGTGGATTCTTGGGTTTGTGAGGGGAGGGGGTTTGATGGGATTCGGTTGGGTGAACTGGACTGTACCACGAATTTTTGAATTCTTGTGAGGAGACCTCTATGCCTTGGGATTTGGGATAATGTAAGTTACACATTATACCTTATAGATGACGGTTTATATTCTGAAGAATCGATGTTGAAAAGAATTTTGGGTCTTGGAATCTTCTGTTGGGTTGGTTGTATACTATATGGGGTTCATTCGTTCATACTCTTTTTCTAATACTAAGTGGGATTGTCCGAGAAGTCATGGGTTGGAAGACCTCTTACGATGGATTTGAGTTATACTTGAGTACTCGAGTGGGAATAATTTGAGACTAGAATAGACTCGAGCTCAAACTAAACTTATACTCTACTTATCGGCATTACTACTAAAAAGAAGGCTGAGAATAAACCAAACCAAGCACTCTTCAAGAAATACTAGGTATATTCCTCCTTAATATAAAAATTGCCTTTAGGTTCCTTTTTATACTTAGATAAATCGAGGTATAAGTTTACCTTCCACCATATCAATGGATATGTCAATGTCATACTTGTGTTCCTTAGTAATGCCGGTGCCCTCATGATTTCTCGATTTTCCTTCGGCGGACCACTATCCATTCAAGGAGCGGTTTATTTCCTTGCATTCATCACAACCGTGTCCATTTGCAAGGCACAGGCATACTACAACATCAAGCGTCTTCAGATCGATCAGCCCCGTGCTTGTATGTTAAGGGCTATGATTTATCTCGGAACCATCATCACAACACGTCTCCTATTTCTCATCGCTGGAAATATCATCGGTGAAGGTGGCAGCTACTACAAGATCCAAATCTACGACGAAGTATCGTTCCTCTCACCGAGACTCGCCCTGAAATACCCAGAATGCCGCAATGCAACAGGTAACCCGAGGGTCTTGGTCAAGGCCGATTTCTCTGGTAAGAATGGGCCTGAAGAAATCGGAGCGGCGATTGGATTGTCTTTGGAATGTCCATTTAGTATGCTATCGCCAAACGTATGATTGGCGCGGAAATACATTTGCGATTAATACCTGCGGAAGAGCTGAGACTGAGAACAGTCAGCTATGAGCGTCAACTGGAGGCGGGATAAAGAAACCGGGAAGAGCTGGTTTGACAGTTGACTGGTGGGTAGATGCTCCGGCGAGTAAACCTACACCGTCGTCTAGTCCAACTTCCCCAGGCGAGGGTGATAGGTTGAGGAGTGACTCTAATTAGGTAAAAGGATTGAGGGATTGGGGAGAAGTATGTATAGTACTTGACAGCTGTTTATAGTTCTTAACACCATTATTTTTTACTTCTTCTGTACAAGTAGGGTGTTTGTAGCGAGTGATGGCCGTGGAGCTCAAATGAGCAAACAAATTTCAAATTCTGAAAAGTGAAATGTAGAGAGATTCCCGGTGCCAATAGGATATGATCAATGTGCCTTTGATTTCCAAGCCTGGTGGTTAATACAGCGCTAACAAACTTAGAATGTAAGAAAGCATGATCGTTACTCTTTACACATCTCGCTTAATAAAGAGCAAGCGAAGTAATCGAGGAGCTTGCGACGAAGATTACGTAGTGAAGTTCTTTATTACAGTGGGTTCTGAAAATGCGAGGTTGACCCGAGGACCTATTCCAANAGGGCTCTTCTAATTGGCCACTGAAAAACAGCGCGCGGTGAGACGTATTCGGCAAGAAACCGGCAGAACACACAGTGTGCCTTAGGTGCGTAAACTATCGCGCCCGCATCAAGCTAGAATCGTATTCAAAACACACATGATTAGAGCATAGGATATCTAAGAGTTTCAGCTATATTTTAGTGTTCTCCCTATGCTTATACGACGTCTGTAGCTAGAACAAGGTGGTTTGGAAGCGGCGTACGATTGCGACCTTGGTAGTTTTGGTGCCTCGCATCTATAAGGCACTCAGGCACCCACGCTCCCACGTAGGAACACCAAAACCGGTACCGCGTAGCTTAGTCAGACGGGGGTTCGGGGGCTGGCCCCCGAGATTAATAAAGTTAATAACTAATTAATTAATAATTAATACTCAATTAATAACAATAACTAGGGGGGTTCGGGGGCTGGCCCCCGAGAGAAAATAAAGATTAATAATAATAATAATAATAATAACTAATTAATAACTACTAATTAATAACTAATTAATAATTAACTAATTAATAATTAATATTTAATTAATAATTAATATTTAATTAATAATAATAACTAGGGGGGTTCGGGGGCTAGCCCCCGAGAGAAAATAAAGATTATTAATAATAATAATAATAATAACTAATTAATAAATAACTAATTAATAAATAGTTAATTAGTAGCTAATTAATAACTAATTAATAAATAACTAATTAATAAATAACTAATTAATAAATAACTAATTAATAAATAACTAATTAATAAATAACTAATTAATAAATAGTTAATTAATAGCTAATTAATAACTAATTAATTAATACTTAATTAATAATAATAATTAGGGGGGTTCGGGGGCTAGCCCCCGAGAGAAAATAAAGATTATTAATAATAATAATAATAATAACTAATTAATAACTATTAATTAATAACTAATTAATAAATAACTAATTAATAAATAACTAATTAATAAATAGTTAATTAATAGCTAATTAATAACTAATTAATAAATAACTAATTAATAATTAGTTAATATAATAAATAACTAATTAATAAATAATTAACTAGAGGGCTTCGAGGGCTAGCTCCTAAGATTAATAACTAATTAATATATTAGTTAACTAACTAACTAACTAATTAATAATCTTATAATTAATTAGTTTAAAGTTAATTATAATATTATTAAAAGGAATAAAGTAAAATAAATTTAAATTAGAAGAATAGTTACTAGATTTAAAAGATAATTAATATAACTTTTAATAATATATATCTAATAAAGTTAAATTAGAAGCTATTAATTAAAACTTTAATATAATAATTAACTAATAATTATTTAAATAAAGAATACTTAATATACCTTGTATTAAAGAATATTTAATAAAACTTTAACTATATTAACTAAAGCTTATTATATTATATAATTATACTTTAATAAAACGCTTATAAAATATCTTAAGTTTATAATAGTATTTAGTTTTAGAATTATAAGCTATTTAATTCTAAGAAACTAAATCTTAATATATTAATATATAAAGTACTTTTTAAATATAATTAACTATAAGAGTTTAAAGGGTATAAATAAATAAACTAGATTAAAAGTAAGTAAATTAAATAAATAAAAAGTAAAGTTTTAAGTTATTACTTATCTAAATACTAAAAGTCTTTATATAAAAGTTTAATACTAAGCTAGCGCTAACACTTTATCTACCTTTATAATAGAATATTACTAGTATTTTAATAAAAAGAAGTAGTTATAGATTACTTTTAAAAATAGTTTATAATATTACTATATACTATTAGCTAGTTATACTTATAATAAATGTTATAATATTTATAATAAAGGCTATTTAAAGTAGTATCTTAGTATATTTTCTCCCTTTTAATATATAAGAAATAAGAAATAAACTATACTTAATTATAATAAATAACTAATAAGCTCTTAATTTAAGAATACTTAATAACCCCTTAATTAAATAATCTCTAATAAGACTTTAACTAAAAGATATTTAATAAGATCTTAATTAAAAGTTATTTAAATACTTAGAAAATACAAGCCTATTAGTATTATTTATTTCGTAGAACAAATATAAATAATAATAATAAAATAGTACGCTATAGGTTATTATTACTACTCGCTTGCTCTTCTATTACGATATGAGGTACGAATTAACGTCCTAGGTATCTCGTATAATATACTCCTATAAGTCCCGCGCAACCGAAATAGTGATACATGCAAAGAGTTCAGAATTGCTAATTTTCAGTTCTTAATGTCCTATTTATACTAGCACAATCTTTTGTTACACTTGTGCTAGAAGATTCGTATAACGATTCTTTGAAGATAGTGTGTCCAGAGTAATAACTAGGTGTCTCACGAATTGAGAAAGCTATTTGTTTACTTACACTATATTTGTGAAACTGCACAATCGATGTAAAACAATATCGCCAGTTAGTTGGGACAAGCCAGTAGAACCATCTCGTTATAATTACACAACATGGAAAGAAAAATCACTCATTCCGTTGATGAAGATATGTGATTTCACGGCGCGCGAGTGGTAAACAGACTCTGAAAGAACCTGGGAAACCCTGCGGATTCCTCTAGGGTACATTTCATATGGGAAAGAATATATAAGCGAGTTTAAAAGAAGAGATTATTTACTACTATAAAATAAGTAAAAGGGATGAGATTTTCGCAATACTCTACGAATATACTCCTATTATTAGTTCCACCCACGTCGCGGATTATTCTGTTTATTTCGATAGGAGAAAGTGTTTCTAGATGTAGATAGGCGAGGAGGCAATACATACCAAAATAGTCATAGTACAAACCCACCACCCATTCAACAACAGAGCCTAAGAAACAAAATGGAGGCTTAATTCGACCAAGTTGTCACTTGCGTCCACTTTGAGTGCACTTTTTCTCTGCGGCTGTGGTCTGAAGAGGTAGACTTCGCCCTCTTTGCGGCTGTGGTCTGAAGAGATAGACTTCGCCCTCTTTGCGGCTAGGCTAGTATACGTCAGCTATTCTTAGACTGGTCTTGTGGCAAGTCCTTGAGTTTATCTTTACGAAACGACTCTCTTTACTTATATAGTCAAAATAGCCTGCCTTTGAATAGTCTCGATTAGCTTGAGTCTGAGCATAATAGTAATAGGAATATCCCCAATAGAAGAAGTTTGTTCTTCCTATATGATTTCGGGAAACTTTGATTTACACAAGTACAAAAAATATATATACTCAATTAAACACAATGCCGAGAAGCGGAAAGAAGAGAAGTTCCAGTAAGAGGGTTTGAGTTGTCCTCAATTGCTGAACCGAATGTTACAAGGTTGTTATGTGAGGTAAGATATCAATTTATGAAAAATGAAAGATTCAAAGGAAGCAGACAAATATTATTAGAAGTTAAACAACCATAGTGCTACAGCTATCCACCAAAAGCCTCATGAGCGAAAAGGGACTTTCCTAGCTTCCTAGGTAATGAACCTTTATTCGGTGCCCTCGCTAGAACTTAGCGAGAACAACAGCTTTGTTCTTCTCCGTAGGTTCGGCTCTAATTTTTGAGTGCTTAACGCTCGTTGAACCCCCAAAATTTAATGTATGAGGCTTCTTAGAGTGCAAGACGTCTCTTAATTGCTTCCACAATATCTTTAGTTACCCTGAAATACAAGTACTAGGGCTAGTATCTCTTATAACCATAACCTCAACGTCAACTCGACTCAAGCCTCCGGATTTTGGCAGTATTACTCCAACGAAATTAATTTAAGCCCTTATCACATTCAAAACCTTCAAACACAGCATAGGAATACATAATTTAATACTTCAAGTTCGTAAAGAACAATAAACTCAAAATCTTCTAGAAGAGTATACGGAATGAGTTACAGGAATACAGATGGGGATTCCCACTGGCTCCAGATCGGAGACCATCTCCTCCAGAGGCAATCAAATCAACAGTGGCTCATGTCAGACTCCACCAACTCCACTTATCGTGAACTTCCCACGCGCCTCCCCTGTCTCCCTCTGTTGGAAACCTCTTGGCTTTTCCACCCGTTTTGTTGGTATGTACGACATCTCCTCACGTTTCTGACGTAAGAACGCTATCCTAACGTTCAGCAACAACCTCAGCCTTGTATCATGCATCACTAAATACAGAACGGGCATGCCCAACACACCATAACATAACAATTGCCAGCACTCCTCCAACACGGAGAAGAGTGGAAAAGGGGGACGACGCGGCCCTCTCGGCGCTTCCCAGTACGCTACCAGATGTTACTCAACATTGACCTATTTGGGAAGTGTTTATTTTCAGAACACCGCGTGGCTGCTGCGCTAACTAAGAGATTGGAAATCAACAACCAACATCAAAATCACACGTACCGGCAAAACACCAACTCAAATTATGGAGAGCCTGCATCTAAAAGAGGTACGCCGATTCGCACAACAGCAACAACAACAACGGGCCCCAGAGAAACGCACGAAACCGGAGCAAACTGAAAGAATATCCGTCCCCGATGGACTTTCTGCCTTGCGCAGAGACCAACCCAACCAAACAACCTAAATAGGGAAGCACGGCGCTCCCACGGGCGCTTGAAGTTGCGTAATTCATCGAAAGATTTGGGTGTTGGTTTGATTGGAACCAGGAAAATTGGCCGCGGTTTCTGTGCCGCATGGCTACTTGAGTACGACTGGACCAATCAGTAAGGTTTCTTGAAAGGGTGAACCAAAACAGCGTTGAAGGAGCAAATTATTGCTCCTGATATAGGTAATATCCCTTGTATCCGTTTAACGCTTTCCATGATGGCCGAGGCTGTCGCATGGTTGTAGCCGATGTTTGATGGACGTGGTACGTGTATGTCCATTGGCTCGGTCCCGTTTTGAAATCAAAAGGACAAGTAAAGGAGTGATGTATACGAGATGACAATAATGTGGCTGGAGATATATGTATGAATTGTATATGCTGAAAAGATGCTAGCAATACGCGTATTAGTGGAAAGAGGGATATTTTACATTTTTACGTGAAAAATTCAGGTGTACTCTTTCTATTGATCAAAATTGGAGACCAATTGAACTGGGCTACGGCGAAACGGATCCGAGCCTTGGAAAGTTGGGAATGGCTGTGGTCGTTTCGCTTAAGGGGATGTGCGAAAGTCCCCCGCATATTTCATGGAACAGGAGTGCGTTGCGTAATATTCGACTCGTACTTTAAATCGTTAGCCCCGCTTCCCATAGATTGGACTTCTAAAAGTACGTATACGTGTATCAAAAAGCTAGACAACCAACTTCAAATGCGGTATACCGCACAAGGGTCTTTCTTGATCAATAACGGCAGTTGAGACGAACCATTGCAACTCGGTGTGCGTCGCTTACGGATTTGTTATACATGAAAGTATGGTACGGGATGTAGTACCAATTCTAGTTATTGTCATTACGCATTTCGACCCCGCGTTGCCATGTGTTCTCAGGGGGGGCTTGATCACTTGACAGAAATTCAATGCAAGGCCGCGCCTTCTGGCAGCAGCGACGCGAGTCCCACGTCGGCTTTCGGTTGTGAAAACACGCCGGGGGGTTGATTCGGAGCATTCTAGCACCGCGATCAAGGGCATTGATGGTTGGGCAAAGCGCTGAGGCTTCCTAACTGGACGCTCTCAATGAGGAAATTTACGATTCGAAGCATCGGCAAGATCTGCATGGCCGTACTTGTCAGTAGTGTGGACAGAGAGGGCAGAAGTGGTATTCTCTGCAATATTTGAAGAATCTTTAGACGAAGGTAAAGTAGAAGAGCTTGGGATGGGATGGCCTACTTTCGATCTCCCCTCTGATGCAATCTGTTTCACGTGCCCCGTTGACGCAGAAGGGAATCAAGTTTTGTTGCCATGTGCTGCCGCCTCGTATGAGGAATGCCTCAGTAGTTTACCACGCGCTTGAGGCTCGTTGGGTCGGAGAAATTGTTTGTATCTGCAAAACGTCTCATTCTGCTCATGGGAACGAATAAGGAACCTGGTATCAAAAGCAGGTTGAAATGACTAATTGCTATACGTGCTGCGTCGCTCGACAAGAGAATCATACCACATGCTAGTTCGTTAGAGTGGGAGTTGTTTGTGGGGGCTTGACTACAAGTCTCATAGAAGAAACCTCCAGCGATTAATAAGCGGGTTCCACAGCCCATGCAAGACTTCGTATTTGCCAGCAGGTACGAGTATTCTCCAAGGAAAAGATAATTTAGGCGGCCATAATCAGACGTTTAATTTTCCTCGTGTGGTCAAGTATTTGAAATCCTCTCCAAATGTAAAACTGAATAGAGTATTCGGTAGCGGAGAATAAGGAGGTTACACGAGGGGTCTCACGTGACCAAGCCCCCACCTTCATCAAATTGGAAACTTTCAAGATCAGTTTCAATCATGACAAGCCCTTCGCATTCATTCACAATTTGCCGGGTTCCATCTCGCTTCAACTATTCTACAACCTCCATTCCCCCTTAAATACTGTCATTGGCCATAAATACGACCTTGAAATATAATTCCAATTTCGCCGTTGCGGGTCACGGTGTGGCACAAGCCAAAGGCCTGCAACGTGGTATGGGTATGGCATGGGCCCAGAAAGCCTACTCAGGCATGTAGAAGACATGGAGATCACGATCACCAAACTTGCAGGACGCGAAGGGCGCGCACCACGCACTGTCAAGCTGTAAAGCACAGTGTCAGTAGTGTCAGTGACAGCAGAAAGTCGGAGGCCGCTTGAAGCAGCAGTTCTGCCCCGAATCCCTGTGGATGCAGCCTTACAAGGGCCCCGACCCTGGCTCCAACATCCCAACTGTACCAATACTCGATGAGAAATGACACCTAATTGTTCTCCTTTGGGAACCTGGAATAAATGGCTGTCCCCAGCCACCACCACGACACCTGCGCTGCACTGCATCCACTGCACCGATCTTCAGTCGACCTCGCCGACCCTTCCGCTCCTCGCAGCCGCCTTTTCAAAGGCATTTGGAATCCATAATACGCCCTCCATCCAACCAGAGCCTCGCATCCCTTCTGCTATATCCTTCCACAGCGGTGAATGCATGGAAAACGGCTAAGAATCGTCCGACGACACTCCTAACACTTGTATCCAAATTGCGTTACCCGGCCAGATAACCCCACTGACGATAACCTTAGTGGAGTGACTTTCGTTTCCCAGCCCAATGGGCACTGTATATCCCTTCAGCCTTATGGTCTGGTGCGGAGCTGCCGACCAACCTTTACCGCAATCAATGGCTTCATCCGCTGAGAAATCTGTGGAAATACGATCAAATTTGGTCTCTGATCAAAGGATTTGTATATCCGCTTGCTGCGTCTAACACCGGCTGCGGCGGTGAGTCGAAACAACCTTTCCGTAGATGAGTGCGTGGTAACCTCCCAGGTGACTGACTGCCTAAAGAGGATGGTAGTCAGGACCTCGGATTTACAATAGCATTGTTTTCTATGACTGTTCGGATGTAGGGAATATCGTCAAGGCTGGCTGGCTTCTGGGATTGTCATTCTCTCCTTGACCGATATTCCAAGTCTAGAACCCTTTTCGACAGCTTGCAACTGCGGGAACATGCTCAGCAGTCTCAAATAACGACAGTGTTGTATTTGTGATGTTCTGGCGCATGAACTGTCAATCTCGAGATCTGTATCAAAACGCAGGATCGCGAAGACGTCAAATGGATACCAATAATCTAATGCTACACTTACCCTGCAACATCTCTATCGATCCTAAATTTGGGGCCCTGATTATGACGCCAATCACCATCACCAACTCGCCACTCCAGTCTTCCCATGAACGCGTTTAATCCTGCCCTCGATCTGTGTACTTCCTGTCATCGTTTATTTCGTATGTCGTTAAGTGAGAAGAATGAGTCGAAACCTACGCGGTCAAAGCCACTTGCTCCGCCCATATCAACATATTCGTCACCGAATAGAAGGTTCAAACTGCCCTTCGAAAATGGGAAGGAGCCTACTGATATGCCCTAACTAATTAGCAAGTGATCCAGAATGAGCCTCGCAAGAAAAACTTTCAGCATGAAGGGCATGGTTTCAATCTAAATCGATTTTCAGCAAGTCTATGCGAGTTGTAGCCTTCAATGCAAGTTATTTTGCTTATTAACTTTGGTCGGGTTCAAAGGCAGTACTTTTGTGTAATGTTCACTGCTACATTAGTAGCAAAGGGCTATCATCACTTCTCAACAAATCACCCTCTCTTACACTAATACGCTAAGGATTCCTCTCCAACTTATTCGATACCTCAGAGCCCATCTCTAGCTACATTCTGAACCAAAATACTTGTTGTAGCTCTATATCCGTATTTTCAATCATGTGCGAAAGTTCAACTTTTCAACGCGGTGAAAGGATCCAAGCAGCCACGCATTTGGGGCTGCGCCTACTAAGACCCGTTCCTTTGCCCTGGGAAGACGCACCATGTCACACACGTCCGGGCGAGGAGATTGGGCGATGGTCAAGTAAGAACCTTAATGAGTACACGCTACACCCCTGGATTCTTCAACACGGCAGACAGACAGAAGCAGAAGGCTCCGGAATACTGGGCCAGAAGAGAAGCATGCTGTTTAACAGAAAGTGAACAAGGTTTACATGACAGCCACGCTCTGATACTGTACGTGTTCTTCTTGTTACAATCCTTCCATTTTGATCAGAGTATTCACATACGTGAAAAGTCCAGGGGGTTTTTCGAAAGGTTGTTAATGGGGGACAAGTATTTCAAGCCACTTGTCTCCGCCGGTGTGTTATTGCGCAAGAGTGGTTCCGAATCTACCTACCCCACTCCACTTCCAACAGTCTTACCACTATTCAGGTACAATGCAAGTGTATGACCTGAGAGCAACCCATGCGGAAACCAAAAGTGTCCTGCCAAGAAAAGCAGCAGCTGGGCTGGCTGTCAGCAGCGGGGACTTTTTTCCTTCCAAGTGCGGCGGTGCGGTACAAAGCGGCCGTAGTATGTAAGCTCACCCGTTCGTTGCCCTCAATCAGCACCCAAAAGTGAAATTGGGGAATGCAATGCTTCTCGAAGTTGGGGTCCACTCCAACGAGAAAACGGGGAAACCGTATGTTGACGGGCCCAGGGTTCGTAAGAGGGGGTTTCGGATGTCCTATCTTTTTTTCTTGGTCATTTTCTTCCTTCTCGCTCTTATCTCTTTTTGGGTTTTTGATATCTTGTTGACCGCGCTTCGAGTTGCCTTTGATCTAATTGGATGGATCGTATAGGATATGGATATATAGGTGCCTCTCGCGCCCATATTACCAAAGGCGGTAAGTGGGCCGATTGGGGTTACGGTAACGCAAATCCCATACTTGGAGAGGATGGTGGTCTTACTCTACACGCAGTTCAATTTCACGGGGTCGGTCAGACGTCGACAGGGGATATGTACGTGAGGAGATGAAGGTTATGTATGGGTGTGGTGTGGTGTGGTAAGGCCTGCATTGTTCTTGCATTGAGGTTGCAATGTGCCATGTGCCCACGCCAGATTCTGAAGGATGAGAGGGGTCGATGGGGTGTCTGGGAGGTGTGCTGGTTGGAGGAGGTCGCTGGTTCTTCATGCAATTGGGAAGGTGAGGTCTGTGAAGGAGCGCTTTGCCATGTGGGAACCTGGTGCGGAAAAGTATGATGGTACCCTGCTCTGTGGATGGATTCGCATCCGGGACTGCTGTGCCGTATGGTGGCTGTCTCGGAGTGAGGAGGAGAAAGTGGTTTCGACACAGGTGAGTGGTTGGGGGCTATCTTTGTTCCAAGACGTTTCCATGGAATGGTGAGCCGTGAGTATGGACGGGTGATCAGGACCATGGGGGAAGAGAAGGTCGACACGAGAGTGGTGATTGCGTGGACAGTTAGTTCAAGTGGGACAGTTTGGGTTAGAGGTTGTTGTTGTTGTTTGGAATGGCATCACCGGTAGAAGGGAAGGATACTGAACCACGTGGGATCCGGAGGTTTTCTGGAACAAGTAATGCTTTGGGATGGGACGGGACTCACTTCGGTACTATTCGCGAAGGATTGCTGCTAGCATTTATTTTTTCTATGACTTCCATGCATGACATTCGGCGAAGTACGAATATGGGACTCGTTGCCGACGCGTATCAATTCCTTCTTAAAACTTATGGGAGTAGCATGGAGCGTTGATGTTTTCACCTCCCTCCTTTTTTGTCCCGGGAAAGCGAGCGCGTTGATCTCCTCGATACAGTATATACAGTTTACGAGGATTCCGTCGTCAGAGTTTACGAGCCTGCAACCCTACCTACCGTTGTTCGAAAACGGGAATGGAAGGAGAAGCAGGTCTTTGCTAGCGCTTTTGCAGAAGAGACTTATGAATTCTTCTTCACTGCCAAAATAGGAAAGTAAAATTCTGAAGACGGGAAGAAAACACTTGTCTTCACCATTTCCGCCGTCGACTGGGGTTTATCCCCACCCCACCGTACCCATCATCAAATAGAGATGCACATTCTCTCCATCCCGAATTCAACATACAAGTAACCCATCTGGTTGGCATGAGCTAAAGACACCGCTCTAATCCGAGCCCTATCACCAAACGGTAGAAAGAGGGGTTTGCTGATTACAGAGTAAGTCATACAGTACCTACTTTCCTTTCCTAAATTTTTCAAAAGGCAAGCTGGCTAGGGTGCGTTTACGTATACGGGGCAGGGCAGGATATAATTCATATATATGCATGGAAGCTCCGTCAGGACCGTCACCCCTCTAGACGGGTTTCGAGAATCGAGAATCGAAATCTTACTCTTACTCCCTTCTCACGGCGCGGTGAGGTTTTTTTTTCAGCCCTAGCTGGTGGAGGTAGGTAGGTGGGTGGGTGAGAGTACCTACTGGCACTAGCACTAGTATACGAGTACTGTTGCGAACCTTGGGATGGAAGGTAGGGCTGGGCTGGGCAAGGGGGTGGGACACGTGACGCGACGCGACTCGGATGGATACTGTGGCTGGCTGGCGGAATTTGGGGGATGCCGGGCTTGTTTTGTGTACGGAGTATGGAGGTACTCGGTGTTGAAGGAGATGAGGGGGTAGGTATTTCTGGGTTTGGGATTCGCGATTATGGGTGTCTGTCGAGTTTTTTTATTGGGGTATTGTGGTGTGGTATTGTGAGGGTTTGGACCGTAATAATTATATGGAGAAGTTCTGTTGGAGGTATATATAGTATTATTATACGAGGTACTCCAAGCTATAGTAATTTACAATATATATATACCCCTTCATCACGTCTTATTGATGTCTGAAGTTCTTGTTAATGGTATGGCATGGGTAATTCCATATATTGAGATGTACATGTTGTGCTGAGGCGCGATAGATCTATAGACTATAGCTAGGCTAGGGTATATTTAAAGTCTACTGTCCTCCGTACTGTACTTCTGTTGTTGGTACTGTAATTGATACACCACACCTCCTCGCGGAAATTCTCCATTAAAGGGTTACGAGTTGACCAATTAGACTTTCTTGTTCGTAACTTTTTTATAGGTAGCGAGGAGAAGAGCAGGCTTTGGTTTGGTGTCTTGTCTCGTTTTTCATTGTTTGCTGTTATTTTTAGAGGGGTTTAATTGTAGGATTTTTGAATTAGGGAGTTGCTGTGGGTGTATGTTTCGCGTTTTAGAGACTGTGTGTGTGATGGGAGTGGTTTGTTGGTTGGTTTGTTGGTTGGTGGTGTTTCCATTGTTGGTCATCGTATCATCGTATGTACAGTACTTCTCCGGCACAAGATTCAACGTTAGTACTCGTAGTGGAGAATGAAAAGGGAACCAATGCCTCTCGTCGTGCCGTACAGGTACGTACACTAGATCCATCTCGCAGTGGCAGTGAAAACAATAAATTATGTTGTTTGGGATTTACCTGTTCAGTCTCGTGAATTAGCTAGCTAGGGTCCATCGTAAATTTCTGTTAGCAGTTAGACGGGACGTTGCGGTGGAGACTACCTACCTAGGTACCTAGAGTATGGATCCATCCATGCTTGTCTGTCGTATAGGCATGTGGGGGGAATCATGATGCGATCGGTGACGGATTTGGATTTGGATTTGGCGATTCTCTGCACTGCAGGCTACCTACAGTAGGGTGGAACCGAACCGTGATTGCTCGAGTGGAATTGTGGGACGTTCGTTGCTTAGCGATAAGGCAGGGTAGGGCAGGGCAGGGCAGGGCAGGGCCATGGAGATTACATTGCGGTGCCTCGAGATATGGTTTTGTTTACGAGTGTTTTTCTTGGATTGAGTAGCTAGCTAGCTAACGCGATTTTTTCCTGTTCCATGATTTCTATTGCATAGAGTAAAGTGTGGTTTGGTACCTGGGTAGAAGCGAGGACATTTCAATTTTTCCACAAATGTAAATAGTACCGGTATCCAAGATGGCAAGTCAAACAAACGCGATTGCTCTCTCCTCGCCTATCGTATTTGAGCCTCGCATTCAATGCACCATTGCCAGTTGTCCGCGCTGTCCAAGCTCACCGAAAGGCGCGAGAACGATCAATAGTGGATACGATGCGATGTCCCCTCAGAAAAGCACAGAGCCCAATTCATGTGTCCCCCGACAAGCACAGGACAGTTACAGTCACCACAGATCCGAAAGTCCAGTGTCAAGGTTGACTTTACTGTATACTGTAGGCCAACCCAACCCTGTCTGCGATCCCCCCAAGATGGGGCTCTGCTATGGTGGCCGTTAGCGACCCTCTGGCGCAAAATGGCCAAATCGCAAAATCGACTTTTGGCGATTTTGCCCCCCTCGAAGGACTAATTATCGATGCATCGACGCAACAACG
>LT855410.1:3569557-3707083 GCA_900184765.1 Hymenoscyphus fraxineus
TAGTTCTACTATTTAGTACTAATATATTTTATAAAAGGTACTAGTTCTATTCCGGATACTTTCAGGCTAATAACTAGCTCCTATATTAGAGCTCTTTTTATTTTTTTTAATTAATTTTTCTTTATATTTTAATTTATTTTTTTTAAATTATATTTTTATCTTTTTTTAATTATATTATATAATATAAGTTCTATATAATTAATAGATAAATACTTACGTAGTAATAATATATAATATAATAAAGCTAGCTTTAATAATAGTATTATTATAAAATAATCTTTTATATTATTAAATATTTTATATTAAACTAAAGTAATAAATTTAAATATAATTAAAAACACCTTCTTTAGTTATTATAACTTGATTATTATTCCTACCTATACGTACCTACCTAACTAGAAATAAGAAGTTAAATATTAAAAGCCGATTTATTAGGTAGTAGTTAGGTGGTCTCGGTAGTACGTGACCTGATTACGTAAGGCGGCTGGCTGTTTACGGGAACAGTACTCGCCGACAAACAACAAATCTGTCGACTACAATAGCAACAATACTTGGATACGTATTATTTTTACATCTATAGATAGCCATATATGCTTACTTACCTGGAATCGCTAGCGCATATGTTATAAATTGTTGTTGCGCGGATGCATCGATAATTAGTCCTACGAGGGGGCAAAATCGCCAAAAGTCGATTTTGCGATTTGGCCATTTTGCGCCAGAGGGTCGCTAACGGCNCTCTGCTCTTTCCCTCCCGCCTCTTCGCCAAGCGAACGGCTCATCTGGCTGCCTAAAAATGGGATGGTTCACGGACGAAAAACTCTCTTTCTCACGAGGCGAGTGGGGTACCCTACGCGAGTACCTAGCTTAGCTTAAGTCTGCGGGAGGATCACTCGACTAGCGATAAATACGGAAATATTATGGAGATGGGTGGAGAGGTTGTGACCCTTATTATAGTTTTGGCTTCGGATGAGCGTTACTGATTCAAGGTAATGGTATCGAATCTTTGGTTTCTTCCACTTCCTAAGCCTTAGGTTGGGCCCTTGTTTGGTACCGGTAGGATCCGACGGGGGGAGGAAAGTTGGGTTGTACGAGCTTGCCAAGGGAAGATTTCCTATTTGGGGGATTGACGATACGATGGGGCCAGGTGCTTGGAACGGGCAAGTGACGAAATGTGGGTGTCGAAGAATCATGAACGGAAGGATTTGATTTGGATTTTAGGGGTTTTTTCGTTGTAGACGATCACAACTTGGTATATATGTATCGTATCTCATAGCCTCTTCTAATACCCTTATTTTTAAGGGGAAATGTAAATGTAATACCCGAGTGCCTTTGTCATAGGTACAGTAGGCAAGAAATGTTACGTGCTGATTGGCATTGGCATTGGCATGGCTCTTCAGCCCGCTAGGTCTTTCCATGTGGGAATGATTTTCCCGACTTTCTGCTCCCCGTAAGTGGATCTGATAGAGTTCAAGATCAGATGGATCAAGGAGATTTATGACTACTGTATTCGCGAAACGAAACGATTGGATATCTTACGAGGCAAGTGGAAACCGAAATGTCTCGCGGCAGATGGGTCATTGTATCACGATAATGTACTCGAGTAGCACTACTGATCTACCGCAAGCCTTGAATTCTTCAAAATCGGCTTGCCAGTTACGGAAACTTATTCGAGCTATGATTCTTTAGGGGAACTTACGGTCCGGGTAGGGCTGATGAGTGATCAAGTATCTCGAGTGAGTGCAAGTGCCTGTAAGAAAACCAGTTATTTGTCATTCAGCGAAAGGCGTGTCGAAATGCGGAGGGTGGACTCATGATGCCTAGTAAAACGCCCAACGACAACAACAAACATACGAAAGAGACGGTATTGAGGGAATTGGAATGCAACGCAATCGGTCGTATGCACCACAACACCACGAATCTCCAGATTGAGAAATGAACCCACCATCGTATTTGCATTTGCATCGAACATCGCACATCATCGCACGATTGCATCCCATCCATGAATGAGGTGTTCCATGGATAGCATCACATCGCGTCCAGCGTCCAGCATTTCGCATCCCCGTTCCAGCCTCGCGCAAGGACGAGGTGTTCGCTGGAGTGGCTCGAGGCCGGAGGAATGGTAGCAGCACTTGGTAGCAGCAGAGGCAGCAGCAGTGTAGTAGCAGCAGCAGCAGCAGCAGCTCCCAAGACCACCGTTCACACGTTCACCCTCCCCTCCCGCCTTTCCACGACGACTTCTCCGCCATCTTCACCGTCGCCCATCTCCTTGTCCGTCACAACCGAGCTCGCTCATTGGCCCCAACCCCGATTTCCAGGGGCGCGAGGGGAAAGACAGGGGCCGAATGCGCGGTGAACAGTCGGGGCAAGGGCTGTATGGCTGGAGCAACTGGCGGGACGGGGGATCGTGCAGCCTTCTTGGGGAGGGGGCAAAAATAAACATATGACAAAGCACGTGGATCGCTGGAGCTGTGGTGCGGTGCAAAGGATAAGGGTGGCTGCTGGCTTGGTAGTCGTGGTAGTGGTGGTACTGGCGGGCCTGGTTGGNNNGCAGAGGGAACTCTATCCTCCACCTCCGTCTTCCTGTACACCCCCCCAGCCTCGTGGGAGGAGACAGGGAAAGTGATGGGAAAAGGGGGTTAATTAGGGACATATCCGTACTTTTTGGGCAAGTGACGACTTCCATCCCCCCTCAAGCGGCGGGGGCCACAAGCACAAGTCGTGCATTGCGGCAAAGGTACAGTAACTGTTCCCAAGGCCTTGGGAACTGCAAATTCTCGGTATATCGCCGATTAAAATCGTGAATTTACCCGACTGAAGCTCGCTAACCCTATACCACAGTAGCCATCTGAAATCCTGAGATTCAACGAACATGAAGACAACATATGATGGTTGTTTGGTATGAAATGGCAGAGGTCCACACTGTATTTTCCGTCTATTTATGCTTCGTATTTCGCCAGTTCAGTGCTGTGCTGTGGTGCGGCACTTAGTGGCGAGCCGCAAATCCCGGAAAATCAAATGACTACTCGTAGAATGCTTTAAATCCCGTATGTTGAGACCTTCAGATCGGCAGAACGAAAGGAGATAGGGAATAACAACCCCCCATCTCCCTTAAGCACTCGCACTTGGTAGCCTGTAATGTGCGCTCCACAGTATGGCTCCATGACCTGTCGGCGATAGATAAACCCAAGAGCAAACACCATGAACTTGGTGGTGGTTGTCGAAACCCCATTGGACGAGGATTCGAGTTCCGTCTAGATGACATATCCTAGCTCGAGATCGTCTCTTCTGGCGTGATGGAAAGCATTGCTAATCAACCCCACGAGTCCATCCGAGTGATCGGACTAAAACGCTACTCGGCAACTTCCACATGCAATACCACTACTGGACAAACAAACAGGTTTCCAAAATAGTATCTAAGCACGAAGCAGGAGAAGTTGATGGAAAGAGGGACAGCTTCAATGCTCGCTTGCGCGTACAATATATATTAGACGCGATGAAGCTATTTCCGAATGTGAGAGAAAAAAAGATGTGATGATGACGATGTTCCTAGAAAGCTTCCAAATACCTGCAGCCTTAAAATAGAAACGAGATGAGATGGTTCGCTTGCCCTCCCTGCACCCAAATAATGAGGACTAACGTAAAACTCTCCCTTCTGTCTCAACCAAAGATAGGATATGTACCTAAAATACCCAGATTGAATACACGCGGGATCCAATCATCCTCAGTTTAAACATATCTCGAGGTCAGAATCGTGTTTCAAACTCAAGATTGAAGTGTACTACCACACAGCTGGGTTGTCGGCCGACACCAGGTGTGGGGGAGCACGGTGCATGAAGAGCCTCCTGCTCTTTGCCAAGATCAGAGGTACTGGTACCGTGCTGTATATCAAAGTAAAAAAAAACATCCTAAAAGCGGGATTTGAGCAAATGAATCAAGTATGCGAACATATCAAAATGGTTGGCTTTCCATGCCTTCCTTCCCCAAGCCTTTGATATAACAAATACAAATCAGCCATACTATAAACTATATGATATACATCAAGCGAACAAACGAGATAGGAGGAAGGGTTTGATCTGATGACCTTGAAGCTGTAGGGATCTTCTTCTGCAATCTACAAAATCCGACCTCCTGTTTAGGCCCGAGGCCGTTTTTTGAGTTGCGCAGTTACCAAAGCGTGGAACCAAGCTGCCGTTAATGTCAAAGCATTGACTTTTTGCTACGCCGATCATCCGTCTTAAAATCCGCTTCGCCAATTATATGGGGTACTCCGTATGAGTCGGAACGGATGAAGAGCTGAAGTCCAGGCAACTAGAAATGTACCCGGGACGTATGTGATTCCGGATAGCGCTTGAAGATGATGGAAGGGAGAAACACCAACCCGTTAGCCGCGCCTCCTGCTAGAAAGTTTGCGACCGTGATGTTTGGGGACAACCGAGTCGCTTATTCGAGTCACTGTACTTGCATTTGCCATCGTGATGGCAAGGACAAGAAAGTGGTTCCTGGCATGCAGAATAATAGAACCAAGTGCGCGAAGAGATAAGAGATATTCTTAGATGCTTTTGCCAGAAGTCAATCCAGTGCCCCAAGTCCCAGACTACCGGTGATGAGGGCGGCACTATAGATGCATCATGAAGAAAGTTTGATACCATTAATACCATGGGCGTTTAACGAATCGCGCCAAACAGGAGATGGCTACGCTTGCGTTCTTCCATGCTTCCATCTTCCCTGGGACCTTTCTTGTCTTTCCACATTGTTTCTTCCTCCTGGTCTTCTTTTCTGTACCGCGTAGGGCTGCAATCAAGCCAAAGGCCCGGATTGAAGTATTCTGGTCTAATGGCGTTCAGAGGACTCGTTGGCATTCGCCGGGCAACAGCAACAGACTTAGCGTGGATCTATTCCTAGCAGACAATCAGCCACCTGGGGGGCAGATGAAATACGCCCAAGGGGGTCGCCAGCGCATGGGAGAACTGGTGGCTGCGTTGACAATCGCCGACTCGTCGGAAGTTGGTGTTGTTGGTTGCGGGCTGCTGCTTTTACCCAGCCCAGGCACTTATGTTCTATTCTTAATGGCCGCTAATTATCGAACATTGGGTCTGCGCCCACCCTGGCGGACCACCAGTTCCTCAATACACGCTAAACTAGATGAGGTATCAAACTCGATGGTAGAGGGGGCCAGGGGTGGCTTGTCGTGCGAGCAACGGCGAGGGAGCAGGGGCGCGTACAGGGTATACAGGGTATAGTTAAAGTGACATTGAGTGAGTGGCAGCCCTGCACCAGACAGGGTCGCTTTACACGCTGCACAGCGACAGGACCCTCGTTTGTAGTGTAGCTCAGCTAGGAGGAGCAGGGGATCCGTGAGAGATGGTCTCGAAATCGTATGCCTGCGGCCTCCTCGTGTGTCGGTCCCGTTCACATATATATCTCCCAGAGATCCCCAAGTGAGCGCCTCATTACTTTGGTGTACACAGCACTTGCAAACCAACAAGCAACTCTCACCTCATTGACTTGAAAAGAAGTCCATCTCCCTATCACCTTCATGCCCAGTATTCTTCGGACTCCCATCCACAAACAACCAGCCATGTCTCGCCAGAGCTACTCATATTCGGCACCCACGCCGTCAAGAAATATCACTGCCCACGGCACCTCCAGTGCCTTTAGCAGTTCCGCAAACCCAGATGAAGATTGGACCAAGATCTCCGACCTTGCTGAACGCCGACGAATTCAGAACCGCATTGCCCAACGTAACTACCGTGAGTAGTCCAGTCGAATCTTGGGAGCAACGAGTAACTAATCTTCGTATAGGCAAGAAGCTAAAGCGTCGTCTTGAAGACCTCGAGAGACGAGCAGGCTCCTCTTCAGCCTCACCACCACAAGTACATGCCGAGCTCCATCAATCAGATCGCCATGAGCAACAATGGACCAAGAGAAGCCCAGAGACCGTCCACCGACAATCTCCACCCAGACTTCTTCACAGCCAACAATACACCCCACCAATGCATCACGACGAAGAGTTGATGTTTGGACATGGGTTTGAGCGGGAAGGTTCGAGAACACCACCTCTTTTCGCATACCACACATACCCGGCTCCCGAGGATATGTCATATCCACCATACCCTCAATCGCAGCCATACCGACCAGTCTCCACTGGAGCAGAATATAACAACTATCTCGAGCCAGTCACTCTACCTTCCATGATGCACTTCCACGAGTCAATCAAGCGCGAAAACGACGATACCATGGCACCTTTCAACTTGAGCTACCAAGGTCTTCCAGCTATTGATATTCAAGGCTCTCACGGCTATGATGATTCCAATCCTCATGTATGTAGCCCCCAAGAAATTCCGCATTTTCCTATGTGAATGTTTACTGATTCATTCCAGACTCCTCCATTGTCACATTCATATGATCACTCAACCACATGTTCCGAGTCGGGCTATCAGTACCCCACCACACCACTTTCGATGCCTCCGTCTCCACGACTCTTGAACCAGATATGAGTTTGAAATTGGGACTGGAGTATCGTTTGTTTGGGATCAAGGTGTACGAAAATCAGAGTCCGAAGTGCTCGGCTCATTCTTTAGAGCTATGTTCTCATGAAATATGACTGGGAAAGATGGGAAAGACGGGCAGGAAGCATGGGAAATTGGTAGTCTGGTGTTCTGTTCTTCTCCTTGGGAAAGCATGGGTTTGATTTTTTCTTTCAAGGACTGTTATACTGTAAATACCCCTCGCTACCAAACAAACACTTGTTGTTGATTTAAAATCACTGAATTGAAGCATAAAAAAAATTCTGCCTTGACATCTTTGCTTTGTGAATCCTTCCAATTCCGGAACAATCGAACCAAACTGTGACTCCAACCGTGGCAACGGACTCAAAACTCGAATTTTGCACCACTTGGGCCAAATGATCTACAAATGTGCGGAGGATCGTATGGTGCGTCACCTCATTTGAAGGTTTACGGTCTCCCCAAGCCAAATATGGAAACAAGTCTTTCCGCGTATACGACGACCACTGGGCGTGGCATCTGCGGTGAATATAGAGTGACGCCATTGCGTAGCTTCACGTAAAAAGAAAAGTACCCGCAAGGCTCGGTCTTTTAGGGCCGTGTTCATCTCCCTCGGCGTACACAAGACTAAAGTACGGAGTCCAAGTACGGCGCAGCAAAGACAAGAACCATTGAGATGGCTCGAACCTCTTTGAAACGGTGCAACCTTTGGTGTCAAATTAAATGCTTGAAAGGGAATCTGCCATGTGGTTGGATCGATTTAAGATGGAGGTACTGGGATTCTCGTATGGCAAGGTCGGCGGAAGAGCATTGTATCAAGACCAGTGGTGGTGACAGTGACGGTAGCCTGGAAGGAACAGAGAGGAACAGCACAGCCTGGGGCTTCAGCTGGGGCTCGTACCGAGTAACAGGCACGGAGAGAAGACTACTCGAGTGCGGTTTCCCTTCCAGAAGGTTGGATCCATGTTGATGGATTGTTACAAAATGGCCGTCGTGTGTACGGCCGTACGATAGGCTCCTCTGTCTTCCTGTGGAGATGGCGATGGAAGGCGTCGACAGCTGAAAGGTTCGTGATTCGTGAAGCCTATGATCGCCATGGACTGGTGTTGTCGGCTAGTATAGGCTACGGTAGCATGGAGGCTATCATAGCATGCTAGGCATGGTCCATGGCCTACATGGTATCGCACTCTCGCACGTCTCGGTAGGCACACCAAGGCAAGCCGGAGTTCGGGGTGGAGTTGGTGGTGTGGTGTGAAATCATGGCCATGGAGTCCATGTGGCAAAGGGCGCGAGGGCGAGGCGAGAACGAGGGCAGATAATAATGCGGCGCAGAGTGTTGACTTGTCAATCTACGTTGATGCGCCGGCCTTCCGATGAAGCTATCGAGATCCCATTGCTGTTGCGGTCGAGAGCAGCAAGCAGCACCGCACCGCACCGCGACGGCAATGATATCTTGCGATGCAGCACCTGCGATGATTTGCGTGCAGACACCGCACAGTCACCAAAAAGGAAGTCTTCTGGATTGCTTCCCGTTACTCCAGACTTCCGCTGAAGCAGTCATCAAGCAGTCAGCAGAAGCAGAAGCAGAAGCAGAACCACGCGGGAGACAGCCGCACAGGGCTGAATCGTGATGTGATGAGGTCATCTCCAAAAGGTAGATACCTGGTACATTCTGCGCCTGCTTTGTCGAAGATGAAAATGGGCAGTTAAAAGGCCGTCCTGGCCCTGGAGCATGGTCGTTCGAAACCAAGCAACTATCGCGTATATTGTGCGAATCGAATATCAGTCAGAGGTTGTTGTCTTTCTGCTCTACTAGGTATGTGCTTGTGCTTGTGTGGATACTTTAGCGTACTCGTAGCGCAGTCCGGTGGTTAACCTAAACCTTAAGGTAGCCTCGGCTCTTTCCACTCCCTTTCTTAGCTCAAGCTTGGGCTTCAACACCAACGTCTTCCAACATCTACGCCATGCCTGCTCCTGCCCCGCATAAACATGAATACCTCTTTGGCGGCGACAAGTATGTGGTTCTGCCCATTCAATAAATCCTACTCTAATCATCCAAATCCACCCAAAGTTTCATCATGTACTAACTCACATCTCTCCAGGCCGTGGAATCCCCTCGATTGGACCTCTTCAGATGACCGTGTGCGAGGTGGTTCTTCATATTCTACCTTGACCTGCAATGCAGCATCACCAATCGCAAGATACCACGGAAATCTGGACATCAAAACACTGGGCGGGGCCGGCTTTGCTTCACAGCGCACAACTGGCGATCGCACTTGGGATTTGTCTGCATTCAGTGGTCTGGTTCTAGACATTGCCAAGTCGGATGGTATGCAGTATACCCTCACGTTAAAAGACGAACTATTGCCCCAAAGCCCAGATGGCCGAGAGCAAAGTTCTGTTAATTGGGAATACGACTTCAAGGCCCAGAAAGATGGCCAGAAGATCAGTCTGGGGTGGCATGACTTGAAGGCTACGTACAGGGGACGTGAAAAGGTCGATGCAAAACCATTAGACCTGAAAAACGTGAAGCGAATTAGTCTCTTGACAAGAAGGTTGGTTCCCACTCCTATTACAGGTACTACTCGGTCAAGTTGGCTCTCGACCGGGACGTTAGTACCCGGATCCCCTTCCCAACTGTACCAACCAACAACAAACCGGAGCAAATAAAAGGCCATGGAGCCCTAGCATTTGCTGTCCCAAGTACCCACAAGCTAATATGCGTTCCCTGAATAGTTTCTTTGGAAAGCAAGAGGGCGATTTCTCCCTGTCAATTGTTTCAATTGCTGCAGTTGAGAAAGATCCCAGTACAAACATAACACCGTATCGAGACAATCCGAATGAAGCTGTACGTGGTTCCAACGACGAGAAGATACCGTATGATTTAAGTCCCCCGAAACAAAGTTGGTTGGGTTGGATCTGGCAATGTGTGTTGTAACATAGCCTCGAAGCATTAACACATGTTTACATATATGAGAATCTACTACCTTTGCGTCGCTTAGCATTTCAACACATAGTTGAAGTGCTTTGACGTGCTATCGGCCTGTCGCTTGCTCGGCTCAAGTCACGACCAACAGGGTGTGCAGCACATGAGTATTACGTGAAAAAGGTACAGCCGTAACCTGTTTGGACAGGGCTGAAAGCTGCCACCGGGTACTGATGTTCGGATATATCTCCATTTCTCTCCACAAGTCTAAAAATATCGTTGAGATATTTAATATATTTCTTTTTCTTCCCTCAAAATCACCCTTTTTTTACAAATCGTCCCTCCTTTCCCCTCCTTTCCCCTCCTTTCTCCTCCTTTCTCCTCGCTTCGGGCGCATGGCTTTCTGTGCCTCTCACATCCCGAGCCTCAATTCTGATTCTACTGTAATAAACAGACCGTTGACCCAAGTGGGCGTCACATAAATAGGGTATGTGCACCATGGGAAGTTGATCGACTGGCTTCTCGGCACTGTCTTGTGTGTCACGGCATCCACTACTATTCAGAACTGTCACACACCAACTGGACGCTGCACATACCTTTTTCGAACATGGCACTCCTACAAAATCCATGGAAGTATCAATTGTTGCCTGTTCTCTTTTCCACAGCACAAACACCTACCGAAAGTCCTGATCTGGAAATGTTCTGCGATGTATGGGCCATGGATGAGGCATGCACGACAGCAGTCAACACTCAAATCCAACCTCAACCTCCCACCGCCATTCCCCAAAGGCCCCTCCCCAAAACCTGCGCACACCCTCCCAGCCGCCTGTTCACGACCCAGATTCGGCTCTCCACAGCGAATGGGCTTATTTAATTCGCATCCAAACCCTGCCCAACATGCGCAACTTTGCACGGCAGACCTCGACACCCTCGCAGGAACCCATGCCATTCTTTCCTGTCCGCCTTTTTGTCTCCGGGTCTTGGGGCCAGCTATTCGAATTGAAGGTGCATGGAATTGTGATCCCATGGCCCACATCTCTGGTGACTTTGTAGACACAGATGCATGGCATTCATCCTCAAAGCAGAAGCACTTTGCGAGATCCAGTGTAACCATTGTACCAGGCCAGGGGCCCCGAAATCTCCACGCGCCATGAGGGAGAATGTGTAAGCATGATTCATCCCCGCACCACTAGGACTCTGCCGGCGTGGATGTTTTGAATATTATTCGGTGAAGATTAATCTATTCTGTCCAAGATTGTTTGCCTTCCACTGCAGCCATCATGTCCAGCCATCAACGTTGCTACTACAATAATAGGAGCCAACAATCATCACGAGCGAAAGAGTCACCCCGCACTGCATTATCGCCCTGCCTGCCAAGCAGACAACACCTGCATTTACGATGTGCTGCACCGGTTCCATCATGATTGCTCCTTTTCTATTCCCCCACTACAAGACCAGATGGCCCTCGATAAACCCCGAGATGAATAACATACGCCCTCCGATATCCGGTTTATGTCCCTGGCTTTCGAATACAGTATCGGATCCCTAACTCCATCCATCCTCCGAAGCCCATTCTTCCTATATCCGACTCTGCACCTCCACCTGTACAGTAGGTACAGCACCTCGTAGAAATCTCATGATTTTTCTTCAGGACCCCTTAGCCCCGGAGTTGCCGTCGGCGTTCGTTGTGCTACATGAGATACGGTACCTACCAAAGCTCCCAGGGCATCTCTGGATTCGTCCCTCTATGGTACCTAGTCTCCATCGCCGATCTACCGGTAAACCCAGTATCATGGAAAGGGCGTTGGAAGTTAATTGTCCTATTTCTTTTACAGTAATGATTCCATGCCCCGCCTCATCGCCATTTATTTCAAAACGGCCTTTTGTTTCGTGCTACTATACTAGGGATGATAGAGTAGGCTGGAAAGCACCACGCTGGTATTTTCTTGGGGATTTGTAGATTTGTAATAGAGAGGAGATATCATGGGATGTTAGCCACGCGTGGGCTGGAATTACTAATCGCGAATCTGAAATACTGTATAGTATAGTATGTAGCGCTTGACTCATCACCACCTGCACTTAACGTCCCTTCTTCGTTTTAGGTAGAGATAGGTAGGTGGTTAACTTGATATGCATCTACAACGACGACGCCTTAGCCTTGACGAATTATGGATCTTTTGCCCTTTCGATCCCTTTTCATCTTGCCTCTAATCTTTTTTATTATTATTTATCATTTCGCACAAACGAATAGAATTTTCTCACTGGCTGCTCGAGGGTACGGTACTGTACCATCGGAGCCTCGTCTTCTACTTCCCTAAGCTTCCCTTGTCATGTCCGGCCGTTGATCCATTATTATTATCATTGCATGTCCTCCAAACTTTGGCCATCCATTATTATTAGTACTTTCCTTTTTTCTTTTTCTTTTTTGTTGACATGTCCATGGCACCTCCACGTACTTTGATTTTCTAAAAGGCGTATCATGTCATTTTTCCTGTCTACCTATCTGGATCTCTCTGGCTTTAGGACATTTGTTGACGTGTGTGTGTGTATGTGTGTGTTTGGAAGAGGAGAGAATGTGACTCTGACAAAGTCGTCTAGATCTAGTCTAGTCTAGTCTAGTTGCGTCGCTCGTTCATTCGGCTGGTCGGCCGGCCGGCCGAAGAACATTAATTTTCTAGTAGATCTAGAAGTATTTATTCTAAAAGGACTAAAATCTTACAAGATAGTCGGAGTAGTCTCTAAACGTCAATTTGTTATAGTGGGGGTTTTCTTCATGGAGTCTTGTGGTATGGTACAGTAGTTTGAGCTTTCCATCCTGTGTTATGTTGTGTTGTGTTGATACCAACCATCAAGTCCAGCCTTCTCATTGGTGGAAAATCTTTCTTTTGTCGTCCTAGCCTTCTTCTACATAACACAACACAACATAGGATCTTCGCGGAGTGATTACTGGACATTACATACGTACAGTAATCCACCGGAAAACTCCACAATTTCAATCTCTTCCCGTCTTTCCTGTTTCCTCTTTGCTTTTCTGGTGGGTTTCTCGCTTGTAGGGGTCAGGGATGGGATGGGATGGGATGGGGTGGGGTGGAATGAGATCGTCGGTGGGCTTCGATTCTACGCACCGCACCGAGCATGGATTATGGAGGGTCTTGTACTTGCTTGGTCCTTTTCTTGTGCGTGCGTTGTATGAGTGTAAACTTTTTGAATGATGGCTTTGATATCGATGGCGGGATAGAGGAGTCTTTCTGGGTAAGGTGGGGAATGGGTACGGTGGATGGGTGGGTATCCCTTGGTCAGTTGCTATGCGTGATAGTGTTGATAGTGGAAACGGCTTCTTGGAATGATGGGTCCTCTTGTTTTAACTGTTGTTTGTTGGAGTGGGGAGGAGGGGTTTTTATCGTTGTTCTTATGGATTGAAGGGGTTGGATGGCCCCGGCCCGGATCTTAATTCAGGCTCAAATCTTTTTAGAATCAAGTGCTAGTTTGCTGGATGACTTTGTTTTTATAGGGAAGATGTCTTGAAAGTGGAGACCTTTATTCTACGAAGGAGTGCACGTTTTGTTTTTGCGGCTCTAGTAAATCTCTCGGTTATATTAGGAATCGTGAAACTCGCAGGGAGAAGGAGGCGATGGTAGTTGTTTTCAAGTGTAGGTGGGTGTATGATTTATATCTGTTATGTTTTAAAAATGGGGTTTAGTTGAAACTTTTAGAAAGATTCGGAATAATAAGATTTTTTAGGTAATTATTTATGGAAGGTAGGGATTACTCTTCCAATACTTGAAATATTCAACTTATTTGTTTAAACTCCTTTTTTTATAATAATTAGAGAAAGAACTTTATATTTTAACAATGAGAAAACCGTCTACATTTCTTTGTGTATTTAATTTATCTAGCTAATAAAGTGTCTCTAACTATGAATCTTTCTACTCTACTTTGAACGAGGAATTTAAATAGTAGTTCCTTAGATTATATTTACTAAATAAGCTAAAACGCTTTCTCTCTTCTCTAATTAGGTTCGGAATTACTACTTAGAACATCCTCTTCTAGCAAGTCTATATACGATCAAAAAATATAAGAGTAGAGGTATATGTAGGCACGTATCTATCTATTTATCCGTAGTAGACTAAGTCACTTCTTCACGTCTTCTCTATCCCTTCTAGAGTATCGAGACACCAAAAACCCATACACTCGAAGTGGATATAAGTAGATACGCTAACTAGCTCGAATCAAGGCCTAGATGCTTGGAAAAGTTACCTAATTAGCCAAATAACTCTATCCTAAATTATAATATTAGATACTTTTGCTTTACTTTAAGTATACTGTACATTTCTTTTGTATCTCGATACTCTGGAAGGGATATCTTAGTAATAAAGAGCGTAAGGTTACCTACTACTAATATAAAAAAGAAGTATACCCTCCTAGTTTTCTTTCCCTATTTTCCCACCTACTAAAGTTTCCCTCTTCGCATGGAATCCCTTCGAAGCCCTAATTCCAGGAGACAACAACGACACTACCTCCTATCGATCCCTACCTACGGTATCCTGAATATACTAAAAGGTCGAATAGACTTAATACTAATTCGTAAATCGCAAAAGTTATATATTTACTACTACCGTGTAAGAGTGCCTATACCCCCACACCCCCACCCTTAGACTTCACGTGCCTGGGCATTTTCACGTGTACCCGTCCTCTTACTGTCGTACCCCTACTGTTATATCTTTACTATCGTATCCTCGCTGTCGATATTACTATCGCTATCGCTATTATAAAAAAAGAAGAGAAGAGTAGGAGGGAGAGAGCGAGGAAAGGTAGGTAATAAACAATTGTTAGCGCAACACGTGCTAGCTAGCCGTTTTAGGAAGGTAGTATTGGGGGCTAGGAATAAGCGACATACATAACTAGAATATTTCCCCGCTTCCGTCCCTCTTTCTCTCTTTCTCTTTCACACACACACACACACACACATACACGTATACACACACACACCAAATACCAGGGTACAACCCTAATACGACAGTGAGAATACAGCGACAGTAAGGGTACGACGACAGTGAGGGTACGACAGTAGGTGGCGAGTTTACATAATCAGGCCCCCATCTTAAGTACGTGGGGTGTGGGGGTATAGGCACTCTAGCACGGTACAGTAGTAGTAAATATATAACTATTGCGATTTACGATTTACGATTCGCGAATTAGTATTAAAAGTCTATTCGACCTTTTAGTACATCTAGGATACCGTACTACCCGCCCATCGCCAAGCAAAAGAAGAAGCTCCCATCCACATACCTACCCTACCCCACCTAAATTACAAAACACACTTCTACATATTCATCCTTCATACTCAAAACTACCTCAAAAAACGCAAAAAAAAGGAACGGATTTTTGATCCCTACGAGGGTCGAACTCGCGACCTTGGCGTTATCTGGTTAACGGGGTTAGCCCTATTAGCACCACGCTCTAACCAACTGAGCTAAGGGATCCTTTTTGGTGTTTCTTTTCTGGATGTTGGCTTATTCTTGGATCTGTTGTTTGTGTGAATGTGGAGTGGGGAAGTGGCGGTGAGTGGGGCTGCTGGAAAGTGGACGTGATACGAGTATTAGTGGATTAAGGTAAGTCTTGATATTTGGGGATTTGGAAACACTTACAGGCGAGGTGGTCTGGTTTTGTGTATAGAAAATACAACTAAAGTTTACAAATGATATAGGAAGTGGTCCTCCTTGAGGTCTTTGTTTCAATCGAAGGTAAAGAGGCGGGAAATTCGAAGTTCAGGAATCAGGTGAAGTCTCGAGGAAAATCCTCCAAACTTGAGCTTCAAAGTTTATAGGAAATTTATACGGAAAGTATTAATAAAGTAAATTATAAAGATTCAAGATCCTCCATCTAATTACAATACTTCAAATTATGGCAGCACATACAAGATGTACATTCAAAACTTAACTCCAAGTTTTGACCAGGAAATTCTATAAACAAAGTAAAGTAAATAAAACCCACGAAGGAGTCACGGAAAACATGTTGTAAGGGATAAAAACGAGCATTTTGAGCTCGATAATGGATATAGTGTTACGAGCTGTGCTATTATAAGCCTCAAATCGACGAATTCATCAGCACTACCACTGATTCGTTAATTGGTACAGTACACATGGTGGAATAGACAGTGTTATTTTGATCACTACTAGGATGCGAAATATTCGTTATTTTTATTAACAATAGAAGTTAATTTTTATTAAAGTGCACCCCTCGCCTAAGAAAGTAAATAAGGTAACCAAAAGTAATAAGTAATCCAAGTACAACGCTACGCAAGCCCTCTATAACCAAATAAGCAAGAAGTGAATCTAGAGATAGTCCCAGCTAGGCAGAAGGGTGTGAAGTTGACGCCATATGGCGACATGGCCAGATTGGCAGCGTCTGGTGGTGGTGGGGAAGCAATGGGGGGCAGGGAAAACAGACCCTCATATAGATCTGGGTGTTGTGGAAGTGTTTACTTGCCATATTCCATTCCTCATTCCTTATTCCACACCAAAGGTTATACTTTACGTGGAACACTAAAACTTTAGTTGGTGGAACTAAGATAGGCTACGTCCGCCTTGTATCGAGATAGAATCTACAGACCGAATCGTCGGATCATCAAAATCACAAGTCAAGCCTCGAGGGTTCGTATTAATAGCAGTGTTTTGCTGCTGGTCTTACGGACCTCATTACGGTGGGTTCCAATTGGAGAGAGTATGAAATAAGCATGGCAAAATCTGCGTGTCTTTTTGTTATAACACGGAAATTAAAAGTAGCATACTGTATGAAACACAATTGCCACGACTACGTGAGTGTTTAGTTGACATCAGCGGTTATATTTTGTTATTGTATAGTACAGTCAGTACCGGGATACGCATTTCCAAGCTTCGTACTCAATTTAGAAAATGGGGTTGACTTACTTGTAATAGAGTCTACATTATTCAAAGGCATCCCGAGTAATACTTCATCACAGAACAACCGAAATTGAGTGCTATTGAGACTATCTACTACCATCCTATTTAAATAACAAACCGTGAACAGAAAATAGAACCACAAAATCTGTAGGGTATCGATTTCTCAAGTACCACCATAGTCTCAATCTCAACAAACCAAGTTACAAAAATCACAAGCAGCTCCTAAAGACTAGTAAATGAAAACCCGATCAAAGTATCCAGACTCAAAATTCCCCCCCGGAAAGAGGCGTACATTCTATCTATATCTAGAAACTGTGACTTGTGTACCAACCCCCACACGTCCTCATCGCTACCCCTCGAACCATACTAGCCCACACTCCGAATCCGAATCTGAAGACATATTTCGGATTTCCCCAAGAGACATTTTCAAGAAACTTGGCATGTTAGAGGAGAACTCCTATACAGTATCAAGTCTTGGAATTTTAATATAAGTTAAAGAGGACCAACACAGAGGACTTCAGTAGGCAAGGAAAAATGAAATCAGGAACCTTCGAAGCTGTAAGTGTCGTAGGAGTAATCCATCTGCGCTAAATGAAAAGCCACAAGAAACCATCGGCATTAAGGTTAAGGAAAGTACTAGTGCAACAACATCAGATAAACTTCCTACATTACTAGGCACATTAAAACACTTCCAGAAAAATAGCTCCTACACGTTTCAAATCCTTCAGAACTTAGGTCGTGTTGCTCAATAGTCCATTTACCAACCGATCAATACCTACTCAGCAGGTAGATCTAACCTCCCCGCTCAAAACCACATCAAAGCACCGAGTTGAGAACCTTAGCAAAGACAAAACCAACCAACTTCGTAGGAAGGTACGAAACCTATCTCAGTAACGTAGTCCCCAGACGAGTCCAAAGCTGCCCTGATAGTGACCGTAGAGTTGAGACGAGTCCAGGAATCGACGAGAAGACAAATTCCCCATCAAGCAAAACAACAAGAGAGAAGGTGCGACTCTCAACAGCCAAGTCAAATCGAGGACAAGTTGATAAGATGTCAATACCCGATGCTACCCGATTCTACGATCAGAGACATCCCAAGCTACCACCAGAACCTACCTAGGGAAACCCGAGTCGAGGGCAGCAGGGCAAGACGAGACCCTGAGGTCGTTCTTTCCCCAGTTTTGCAGGTCAAGCCTAGTATTACATTGAAACCCTTCGCCTAGCTGTCTAAACCTGATCATCAGTTTTCCAAGATTTCATTGCTCCAGAAAAAACCCCTCCGGGAGGGAAAACCTACCTACTCGCCTTTAGGTACCCATCTTTTCGCCCTAATCAAACCCAGATCATCACTTGCCCATGTGGACATACATGAAAATATACAACACACTCTAACCCAATCAGGAGATTTCACTTGAGACCATCAATAAGAAAATTTTCCAATTGTATGTAATAATGTACTAATAAAAAGAGTCTCTCACAACTCTCAAATGGATATATTTTCCCCCCTCAAACTATGAAAAAAAGAACTGTGGCTTTCCAGGCCAGGGAGGGGGGGCTGTAAAACAATATCAAACCAAAACTCTCTGCTCATTCTCAGAAGATCAAAGGAGGAAGAAGGAAAAAAAAAGAGCTCTTAAACAACATACACTAAGCAAAGGAAAAAAACAAAAAAGAAAAGAAATTAAACACAATTGCCCTCTTTAACGCAACCCAATGACACTCATCTCTAGAGTCCATACTCTCCTAATCCAAACCTTCAGTTTCCCGTCCACTCCTTCCACATTATTGAGTTCCACTCCCTCCCACCAACATCTTCTTGCTGGTTTCCGCCAGAACAAAAGAAGCTTTTGTGCCATTCCTACTGCGTTGGACCCCATTTCTGCGCCTCTGATGTCCGTTCGTAATCTTGCGAGAGCAAGAGAGCAGATTACCGCTTTGTTTGGTTCATTTGCGCGATGACCCCAGTGGTCCTCATGGTTGAATCCTCTACATATCGTTAGTATCATCTCAATCTGAAAATCTAGCATAAACAAACCCAGCAGTCAACATCTCAATTAAATGTTGTTCTGTAGTCCCTGTCTCTTCACTCCTTCTCAGCCCGGAGAATATGCCATCCTGCTTCAACAAGGCTTTCCCTGCTGCTCTCTTGACATCAATCATCTCCTTCTGCTCAATGTCTGCTCTTGGAGGAATAACATAGAAATCTAGATCCTCCCTTAGTACAATTATTCCTGCGCGATCCTGCAGCATCTCTCTTGCAGAACCAGACATGGGCTCAATAGGTATCGCATCCGCCTCGGGACCCGTCGACGGCGAGTTGGAACCGGATGGGATAGTTTGAGCGACATTACGGAAGAATTCAAGCATGTACTGAAGGGAAGCTGGATCGTACTGCAAAGTCAGGTTAGCAAGATGAAAATTAGGATTACGAAGCAAATCGCGAATGGATGGTTTGGCTTGACGGACATCGACTTGGAAGGCATCACCCTCTTGGAAAGTGTTCAGATGTCCATCTGGTAGGAGACCATTTGGAAAGAGCGACAAAAGGACAAATTCGGGCAGAGTCAGGAGTTCATCGCGAGAGAGTGTAAATCGTTGGCCCCTAAGTCTATGTATTAGCAGGGCGTGTGTGGGAGAGTTTATTGGCAGTATATCCATACCGAAGGTCCATAGTAATGTTTTCATCTGCGCCAACATCTTTTGAGCTCGTTAGCTGGTTGTACAATCTCAATGGCAGAATATTTACATGCCTCCTAAGGTATTTATTGGCGGTGCACCACCCTGTTGGACCTGAGTAATGATACTCGCAGCTCCTCCAGCGGCCGCCATCAGATATGTAAAAGAATTGAGTGGGCTAGAACCCTCTGAATATGCCGGCGGCGGTTCTGCGTCGTCGTCCTTTTTGGAAGATTCTCCTTTGGTATCTTGGGGGAGAGCTGCTTTGGTCTCGGCAACAACGTTGCTATCTTCTCGAGAGCTAGAACCTAGGTGTGCTTCGCTCGCAACAGGCGCGTATGCTGGTACGGACCCTGATGCGCCAGCTTCTGTGACTGCGGTCTTGTATGCTTCGACGACTTCAGCGGTCGAGGTATACAGGGACGAGAAAGGCGGAGGACAAGGAGAGGCAGGCCTCGAGGCTGAGGGCTCGGAAGTGGGATACTGGGGAGGAGGCGATTGGGCGCGAGATATGATATCCGACTCCAGTTTTGATGCTTGATCGAGGGTGTTATTGAGGTCGTGATGATCTTCCTCTTGGTGCAGCTGCTGCAGCCCAACCGACGAACCGTCGATTGCTTGTTCTGTGGGTGACAACGTGATTGCTGAGTTGCGGTTGATTCCAAGGTTGTACTTGTAGTCGGGTTATGGCAATTGGTTGGAGGTATTAAGATTACGAGTGGAGCAGCGAAATAAGGAGATTGGATTGTGAGCACATAGGCGGGTTCAGGTTGTTGACTGCCTTGGGATGAAGTTGGAAAGCTCATGCAGATGCGGCGCCTGGCGACTGGCGACTGGCGCTAAGGCGGGCAGCACGGACCCTATCAGGAACGGAAGTCAGGGGAAGGGAAATATGGGGGATGAACGCCTGCATTACAACTTTCATTAATTTGCGAGTATGGATTATTCGACTGCACAATACTCGAGTAATGTTGACTTTTCTTACATCTTCACAATTCTTGAATATACAAGTCAAAAAAAAAGAACCACAAAGAGTGCTATATCAACCATGGCTGGGGTTGCCTCCTAAGCTTGCCATTCCCGGCTAAACCTTCCCGACGTCTTCTGGCGGCGCGAATTAAAGTCATCCCCTTTCCATTAGATGGGCCAATCAGCTATATGGGCAACTTGTGCAATGCGGGGAAACTGAGGGGGGGTGGAGGGGGAGAAGAGGGCCGAAGTGAGGTCTCCTTAAGGTTTTGTTGCATCCTGCAAACGCGCCAGTAACAAGCCAATATAACACTAGGGCCACAACCAACGGGACTTCACTTATATCAGACCAATGCTCCCAGAGCTGACGGATCATATGAGTACAGATACATTGAAGGAGTAAAGAGTGTACGCGAAATCGCGAATGCCAGAGGAAAGCATAATTACCCAAACTTCATAAATCCAGCTGAAAATCCCTCGCTTACTACAAACGCACCTACTATACTACCAATCCTCTCTCTTCCCCCAATATCAAGTAAAGTCCTCCTACCAACGCAACACTGCCCGTTTCAGCATACCCAATGAGCCGGTTGATATGTATCTCGACATCAGCCCCCCGCAAAAGGATCTCCTGTGCGTCTTTTTAAGCAATTCACGTTACACCAAGATTCCTCATCGCCCTTTTTATGCATCTCCTCAGGCGCATCTGTATCATGTGGTAGGTCGAAAGTTCAAGCTCAAGCTTCACACCAATCCTTCAACCAAAGTCATCTCCTGACGAGTCGCACAGTTATGTAGGTAGCCAATTTCTTACCTTTCCTTTTGGTTCCCTTTCTTCCTCCCTTCTCTCTTCATCAACAAAATCTTCGAAAAAAAAGAGAAAATGATTTTCTATTGCCTCGGCCTTGTATTTGCTTTCATAATACCAATACATGCGGGAAATATAATCTTCAACAGTCCCGCCCCTGGGACGACAATCTCTGTGGGGGTGTCTCTGACTATCAGTTGGACGATTACTGTGGATGCTGGAGATCTGACGCTGGAATCGGCTACCAATAAGGGTGCTTCACCAAAGCTTATTTCTTGTATGTATGAGCTCGTTCCTCATAGAAGTGCTGAGATGCGACTTATTCTAGGTAAAGAGAGCTGACATTTGTTGGTTTAGCGGGGATCGATGGGAAGTCATTTACATGGACGCCTACCGAAGCAGATTTGTCTGGATTTGAAGGGTCAGGGACTGTGTTGAGACTTTTAGATCGGAAGGACTCTGTGAGGGAGGGAACTTCGGGGACTTTGAGTGTTGATGCTCCTCAGGTTTGTGGTACTTTTCTATTGCTCTAAGTGAAGTAAAGCACTTTTACTCTGGATAGATGGTTGGATAGTTCAGATTTTCTTACATACTAATTGACCAAAATAGAAAGCCCCGGTAATTTCACAGATCCCAGTGGTTGTTCAATCATCTCAAGTACAAGTAAGTACCATCCCATCTCCAATGTCCATCTATGGATGGACTACCAACTAAGAAGAATATCTACATTAGAATTCACCTCCTCTCATAATCTCAACAATCTTAGCTCCTCAACCAACACCTGTGATTATAAACACCATCATCACGACTCAACCTTCGCTTACTCCTGACCCATCACCAACAGCTTCTAACCCATCAATACTTACACCCATAACCTTCGTTCCACCACCACCATCAACTAACGTCCCCTCAACCCTCACCCGCTCAACCATCTCTTCCCTCCCAACCGACACACCACCTTCATTCTCAAACGGCAACATCATCAGTACAAGCATAAACACAACCACCACCAAACCCTCAAACCTTCTCACCACCACCTCTCCCACATCAACGTTTTTTCCCACATCCACACCATCCAATACATCCACACCACCCAATCCACCTACCTCCTCCACCCCCCTAAAAATAGCCATAGCCCTTCCCTCAACCTTCTCCGTCCTCCTCCTCCTCCTCCTAACATTCTACCTCTACAAACGAGCCCAAAAACCCTCTCAAACCCCCTCTTCCCCCTCTTTCTTCCAGAGATTCTCCCTCGCCGCAGTATGGAGAAAAGCCGAACTGGATACTTCCGTCGAGATTCTAGAACTAGCCGCTGAGAAGGAGCGGCAGATTGCGGAACTGGAAGGTGGATCTGGAATAGGAAAAGGAAAAGGGAAGGGACGAAAGAAAAGAGAGGTAGCTGAATTGGGCGGTATATGGATGGGTGTTGAGATGGAGGATACGAGTTTGCGGCCAGGTGGTGGGTTTAAAGAGACGAGGAGTTCGAGGAATATTCTCGATATGAATACACCAAATATGAGTACTTCGAAGGTACCTACTACGGATACCAATACTCCTGGTACACACCCTCACACCCTCCCACCACCACACCCCGCGCCCCCAGCGACGACCCCACAATGACCAGCACCTCAGAATAAAAAAGAAGAATTCTCTCCAACCTCCCTCACAGCAAAGATTGGGGTAAAAAGATCAGTCGAAAAACATAAAGTATTCGAGTAGATCAAAAATCCTGTACATATACATATGTAAGCTCTATATATCATAAAGACTACGTTATACGTAACGTATATATATGACTTCCCTTAAACACTAACATCAAAGATCAGATATCCCAAGATGACAAGGACAAAACAGGAGACTGTCAGAATGAGCTGTAAAAAGTGGATTAAGGAGTGAAGAGCTAGCTAAGGGAGCAGGGAGTCTTTATAAGACGACCCTGACCGAGTGGAAGCAGCTAGAATACTAGGCATCCACCTAGGCAACCGAGACAATAGGTCAGGCAGCAGAGACAGGAGTGCAGGAGTCTCGGCTGGCTAAGACCGTTCTGTAATACAAGATCTAACATCTAATATCCTAAAACACATCCTATATAAAAGAACCCCCTGAAAATAGCTCATAATTTGCTAAGCGATAGCTACTAGTCACTCACTCTCACCTCTCTATAACCCTCACCTCACTCTCCTCTCACTCTCCCTCTACTTCCTTAGCTTCAAGAACCCACCTATTATCCCAGTCCCCAAGTCAAGTACAAATTCGCAAATCCAGAACTACAACCTGCCACCTATAGTAAGGGATACGTACTAAGATTAAAACTCAAGTATTTAGATTGGTTTGTTAAATCAAGGGACTTTATATACTATAGCCTCAAACTGTTTTCGCATCGATCATCCGATCCTTATAAGTAGTATATAAAAACAAGAGCGAAAAAAAGAGATAAAATAAGAACTAAATACTAGAAAGCTAGAATAAGGTAGGACGTATATACTTATTCCTACAAACATCTATCTAGTACTTATAGCCGTTCTCGCTTTAAACCTCCCATCTCCTTTCATAGTAGATAAAAAGCCGAGAAAAATGTTAAGATGAATATCGAAGGCCAGGGTGCCAGAAGAGTTGTATTCAGATGACTAGAGAGCTAAGTCCTTATGGGCAGGAGCCTGGCTTATATGGCTCGGGCATATGGCCCTCCTTGGTTGTACTCGTATACTCCTGTTCCATTCTATGTAGGATCCAGGTTCCGTGCGGTGGAAACTACGAGCTAGTATATTAGCTGACAAACATTACCTACTTATAAGTATTAAAGCCAATATATACCTAAAAAGAGATAAGGTAAGGACGTAATAGATAGCGCGCGAAACGCTGGGGTAGGAATTAAGGTAAATCTCTTAAGTTTATATCTTATAAAAACTACCTACTAGTTAATAAAACTACAAGCGATCTTTATACTTTCTACTTATCTAGAAATATGGGCTGACTACCACTATATAAGAGGGTAGTAATATTTAGAAGTATCATCTCCCCATCTCGAATCTTTTTTTTTCTCTCTCGTGATCATGCGATTCAAGTCCGATTTTCTCGTCCCCTATCTACTAGAAATATTACCAATTCCCAAGTTCTTTTATACTGTAAAGGGAATTTCAACTATACTATAGTACCAGGATGCGAATTTATTGTAAGATATTATATTGGAAGGACATACATTACATGCACAGTACGAGCAGATAATAGAATATTAATAAACGATTTCTCACATCCCATTCCATCCCGCCCTATCCTACAAAGCAAAGGAAAGTAAATCAAACCTGGTCACGACATTACCGTATTGTACCATCCTATAGTATCTACCATAATCCAAATCCAAATCCAAATCAAAGGCAAAGATATACTTCTCGTACGAGAGAGTATACCCCATCTATTGTCTAGCATGAAAATAATGATAGGAACCCAGATCGAAGCCCGGCCAACCGTCGACCAACCATTTCTCTTCAGCGCTTCGCTTCGTTTTCGAGGAAGGTGGGAAGGACAAGCTTTCTCTGGTTCTAGGTATGGAATACGGGGTTCCATATATATACAGCCCCTCCACTTAACTAGCCGGATCTTTTTATGCGAATTCAGACCCCTTTGTTCAGTTTTATACATTTCCGTAGTTTGTTTTTTGATTTCGACTATCATATATAATTTAACAAGGCACTTTTCAGCTTTATGCTTAAATCATTTATTTGGCCTTAGGGTTAGGTTTAAAAAGCGCTAGCAGAAAAGTGGCGGAACATCCTAGGTCTATATATATATTAAGCTAAAACTGCTACGTACTATTTGCATCAAACCCTAGCTTGTTTTCGCCAATTACGTGAAGGAGCTGTACAGTCCCTTTACAAAAGTAGCAAGAAATAAGACCCATCTAGGGTCTTGCAGGGTATATTACAAGGTGTTTTGTATGTGAATCGCTTTTTCTTATAGCCATATGTTCTGGGGTCAGTCACGAAATATCTTGATACTTAATTTTGCGCAGGGGTTGTGTGTACAGGCCCTTTGCAAAAGTAGGCAGGAACAAGGGGTTTATACAAATGGTGGTACTTTGTGGCGCCTTTTAATCGGCATATATAGTCCTAGGTAAATAAGCCACTAGCACTTTTATGCTAGCGCTATTTAAGCCTTACGCTAAGGCTAAATGATTGAAGTGTAAAGCTGAGAAAAATCCTGGAACACTATGTAATAGTAGTGATATAAAAATAAACTACTAAAATGTAGAAAACTGCATAAAAAGGTCTAAATGTACATAAAACTTTCTTGCTACTTTTACGGAGGGGTTGTATATGTGTGTGTAGAGGGAATATTCAGTTTTTGGGATTGGGATGTGAGGATTAGGATGTCTGGATGTGAGGAAGGAAACAAGGAAGGAATGACACTCGTACAGTAAGGAAAGAAGGAAAGATAAGAAGGAGGGACAAGTGAATAATTTGTACCACCCCCACGTTGAATATTTTCCCGATGCATGGCTAGACTATTCCCCAAGTTTTCTTTTTCCTTTTTCCCCAGTTTTTTTATATCGGGGATTTCCTTTACGGTAGTTTCAGCTTGGGCTTGGTGATGTGATGTGATATGATAGCTCTTAGTAGAATGAGTCATTTGTTGTTGGGCTGGGTTTTTTTAATTTGTTAGGGGAAGTACAGTATCTGGAGGGAGGGAGAAGTAGGAATGATGTACAGTACTGTACAGTACAGTACTTGCCCAAGTCGAGATCCAATAAAAGCCATATAGCAATAAACCCAGAGCGAAATAGTATAGCAAGCAAGCAACCCTTCCCCAGCTGAATCCGAATTATTCCAGAACACAACAAAAATCACCCCCGGCTCTCGTGATCATGACCCAAACCTCTGGTTCGCAAAATAATTACTGCACTATACGATACTGCACTATACGTCCAGACACATACATACATGCATGACAACCCAACCCAAATTAAGAATCTGACCGCTCGAAACACGCCTTCTTTTGAGAAAAACGTGGCTGTAACGATAGGATTTTCGGTTGATGGCGGGAGTCCATGGTATAGCTAGGTGGGCTGTTTGGTTTTGTTTTGTTTTTGTTTTGTTATCCACCCCGTGACCCCAATTTCGTTAAGCCGAGAGGAGATATGTAGTCGGTAATGAGCCGAGTAGAGTAGGTTTTGATCCAATGATCTGAACCCCTGGATTCCGAAACTCACCTACGGAGTATGTTCGTATCCTTGACTGACAAGGATACATGTGATGTGGACGGAAGGGTTATTGGATATAGGTAGTTTTTATCTACTCAAGTAATTTACTGGTAACGGCTGGTGGTCCATGGTTTGTGTTTTGATACTGATACTGTAGAGGATGGATGATTAGATATCTCGCACATCTACTCGGATCTAGACTTTTTGGTGGTCGCGAGTACGTGAGGTCTTTTCAGCCGCTGTCACTTTGTGTTCTTGTGTGGTTGTACTGTACAGTACGTGGTAAGACTCTCCTCGTCCCGTCCCGCTTGTTTCGTCCCATTTGCGGGTTGTGGGTGTACATGTGTATGTATAAGTTACGCGAGTATCGAAGCACCACCTACTCCTACAGATAAACCTGGATACAAGGATACTGGTTATAAGGATAACCTCGGTTATATCCTTAAATTTTGGGTCCCGATTTTTTTAGGTGGATGTACTAAGGATACCTCCCTATAAGGATAATCCTTAGTTTTTTAGGTCCCAAAAAATTTTTACCACCTAAATTACCCTGACTTATATCCTTAGAGGTTTTTTAATTCTTGGAAATTTAGTAAATTATATGATTTCTCTATATTTTTAAGTGTAAAATTAGTACCTAGTAATAAGAATTAGTAAATTACTAGCCTTATATATAAATTAGTAAGTACTGTATTATATATTTTTAACACTTAAATAAATAATCATGTCGTCGCCTATGCCAAGAACCTCGTTATAAGGATAACCTCGGTTATATCCTTAAAAATCCTGCCCCCGCGAATATCCTTGTATCTAGGTTTATCTGTATAACTAAAATTCTCCGAGTCCAGCCCAGCCCAAGAAAATCCTAGATATTTTTCTATCTGGACATGAAGGGACAAGTTTTCTTTGTTACGCAAATCGATATACCAGGCATGCCATGCCTTGTTCCATACATAGACGTTAGGTAGATGACAACGTGCAACCGGGACATGGGGGGTTACGCTAGTAAAATAAACCTCGATACCGTTTGGTTAGAATTACTTGCTCGCACGGGATGGCTGGTGATTGGCTGGGGGGATTTTGGCATCCTGGTAGATGAGCAGTCCTTGATTAGTTGTTTTCTTGGCTGGGTGGTGGAATCAACGGGGGGCGAAAGATCAAAGATGGAATTTGGAAGACGTCCGAAAACAGTGTACAACAACAGGAAAGGGTAAAGAAAATGGGGATTCTAGAACAAAAACAGCTTGATGATTTTGCTGACTTGGGTCCTCGGATTCTTTTGTAATACTCGAGTAAGTCTTACACAGGACAGGGAGCCGAGATGAGTGTCCCTACATGATAGACGAGCCAAGATGAGTGACTCTTCAAGAAATTACAAAATACCATAGCTCATGAAATTCCATCTGGGTGAAAGCCGTCTGAAACTTTTCCAGGCAAACCCCAACATTGAATGCCCCGCGTCGACCATGTGACAATTTCCCCGCGTTAGAAAGTTGGAGATTGCGGAGAGGGAGGGAGGGGCCAGCACAGCCGCGTAGGGGTCGCATGACACCTGGATGAACGTTTGTTTTCTTCTTCTTTTTTGTGGACGCCTCTCGTTTTGATACAGTAGTATGCGAGTGTAGAGAGTTATTGCGAACAAATGGGCGGGGTGATGTTGGGTGTCTCTGAGATGTGACTGCTATGACAGTATGACCCAAAGATAAGCTCGAAAGTATCGCATCATTTCAACCAAAAGGGCATCAGGCGATCCCTCCGCCCCTTCAGGGTTCTCCACCTACCCCAGGCTTTGCGAGCCTATTGAGCTGCCGAAGGGGTAGGAACTGTGGGCTTCTATGGGACGGTATGGGTCGGTATGGGTGGACGGGATGGGCAAATATGGGCAAAGATAACCCCGCGCCCGCCTGAGCCGCACGGTGCAAGTATTGGGCTAGCGAGTGAGCGGAACCGTGGCTGGGGGCGGGACGCTAGCTCAGGCTGGTCTTTGATTATACTTCGAAGTACTGTACTCCGTAGGTACTCTCAGGCTAGGGATGGCCTGGGATGCCCTAGGTGTACAGGCTTTACCATGCTACTCGCAGCTGGAGCGACCGCCACTATTGGCTGACGTGAACGCCGTTTACTGGGCATTGGCCTTCACCGCATCGCAGCCAGGTCTTGGTTTGCTTGTGAATCCGCTGCCACTCCTGGGCATCGTGTATTTACCGTTCACTATCTCACTTCGATGGATAGCTCTGTATCGCCGACTACATCTCATCCCCACCCTCCACTCACTCCTCCATGATTCAGAATATGTGGTTGTCTTGTATATAATTATCCAGATTCACCTCTGTTGAGAAGTCCTGTCTCCTCCTCCCTCGTACCGCCCTTGGAGCTTCAATACTGTGCCGCGATCCTTTGAAGCTCTACAACACCATAATTCCCGCATCAGCGGCCCTCTTCCTCTTCTTCTCCCTCTCTGACACAAATTGCCCACAACCGCAACATTCATCATGTCTGCCACTCCAACTTCCACTGCGGCGGCCCCCGCGCATACCGTTCCCCACCAAGGAGGAGTACTGGATGGGATCAATCCGGCTCATTATGATACCAAGAATCCCCTCGTCCTGTTTATCATTCAGGTACGTTTGTCAAAATTTGGTTGATGTAGTTGTACACTCGAATACCGAGAGAGTGGTTTATACTGCAGTACTTGTACCGAGCACCTCACTACTTAGTGAAACGGTTACTCTGTACTTGGTGCCTGCATTGTGGAAATACAAAAAAGAAAATCGGCTAATAATGATGTTTTGTAGGCCGGTATCATCATCATTTTCTGCCGATTACTACATTATCCTCTCTCCAAGATGCGCCAGCCTCGAGTCATCGCAGAAGTCATCGGGGGAATTATACTGGGTCCTTCGGTATTGATGCGAATTCCCGGCTTCGAGGCTGCCATATTTCCACCAGCCGCCATGCCCAATCTAAATCTGGTAGCAAATATTGGTCTGATTCTCTTCCTCTTTTTGGTCGGATTGGAAGTCAATATGCGCATGTTCTTGTCAAATTGGCGCATAGCGTTGAGTGTTGGATTCGCAGGAATGATGTTGCCTTTTGGTTTAGGTGCTGCCATTGCATATGGTTTATACCATACCTTCAGAAACGATCCCAATACTGTCGTCATGGATTTTGCGGTTTATATGTTGTTCATTGGAACGGCTCTGTCGATTACCGCTTTCCCAGTGCTTTGCCGAATTCTTACCGAACTGAAGCTTTTGGGAACGGCAGTTGGTGTGACCGTCTTGGCCGCCGGTGTTGGCAACGATGTAGTAGGTTGGATCCTTTTGGCACTCTGTGTGGCCTTGGTGAACAACGGCTCCGGAATTACAGCACTCTATGTCTTGCTTTGCTGTGTGGCTTGGATTCTCTTTTTGGTTTTCGCGGTTCGTCCAGTATTTATCCGGGTTCTCAGACGCTCTGGAAGTCTTCAAAACGGTCCAACTCAATCTATGGTCGCCCTTACCCTTCTATTGGTACTCTTGTCTTCTTGGTTTACCGCAATCATTGGTGTCCATGCCATTTTTGGAGGTATGTAATCATCTGATGTTATAAACGTAAATTTACTAACGCCTGATAGCTTTTCTCATGGGATTGATTTGCCCCCACGATGGTGGTTTCGCGATCAAGCTTACTGAGAAACTCGAGGATTTGGTTACGGTTCTCCTCCTCCCTCTCTACTTTGCTCTTTCTGGTTTGAGCACCAACATTGGACTGTTGAACGATGGCATCACATGGGCTTACGTTATTGGAGTCTGTACCATTGCTTTCGCGGGCAAGATCATCGGTGGCACTTTAGCTGCTAGAGCATGTAAACTCGTTTGGCGAGAGAGCTTGACCATCGGTGTGTTGATGAGTTGCAAGGGTCTTGTTGAGTTGATTGTTTTGGTAAGTTTCCTTGTAATCATTTCTTTCTATTTCATGCTAATATTTGTTAGAACATTGGTCTGCAAGCAAGAATTCTTTCCACCAGAACTTTCACCATCTTCGTTGTCATGGCACTCATCACCACTGTCACAACCACACCTTTGACTCACGCACTTTACCCACCATGGTATCAAAAGAAGCTTGAGGCCTGGAAAAGGGGAGAAATTGACTGGGATGGCAATCAACTTATTGCCGATTCTACCCCAGAAAACTCCTTGGAAAAGATCCGCGGCACCCAAGTTCGTAAGGTCTTGGTATACCTACGTCTTGATAGTTTGCCTAGTTTGTTTACTTTCATCTCGTTGCTTGGTGGTGATAAGGGTTCAACTGCTACCAAGGTCCATCGTAACAAGCTTTCTCTTGCCTCTGTTCCCGAAGGAAGCGAAACCACTTCTGAAACCAGTTCAACCGGGCCACCAAAACGACCACTCGAAGTACATGGTGTGAGAGTCGTCGAGTTGACAGAACGAACATCTTCGGTCATGAAGGTTTCAGAGCAAGACGAGTATGCTTACCGGGATCCCGTCGTCAATGCTTTCAGAACTTTTGCTCAACTCAACAATGTGTCCGTCTCTGGAGAAGTTGCAATTGTTCCCGAGGCTTCATTCGCGGAAACTCTCTCCACGCAGGCAACTGATCATTCTTCAGACTTGGTCTTGATTCCATGGAGCCAGACTGGTCATGTTTCTGAAATCGATAGCAATAAAGACAACATCTCCAGTGGTTTACAAGATTTTTTTATACGCAAGACGCTCGAAACTGCTACGACGAACACTGCCGTCTTTTATAACCGTGGCTTTGGTGGTCCTTCGGTGAACCAACCCAAAACCCTTACTCGGTCTGCAAGTGGACTCAGTCTCGCAAGTCATCGTGATCGTACGACTGCGCCCATTGCTGATCGAAGTCATCATGTATACTTCCCATTCTTTGGAGGTGCTGATGATCGAGTTGCCCTTCGCTTCGTTTTGCAACTTGCGGTAAACAGCAACATAACTGCCACAATCATTCACTTCAAGTTACCTCTGCACTCTACCAAGGTTCCCGAAGTTACGACTACTGACTCTCCTCCTGTCTACACTCAAGGCGGTTCAAGTGGCTCGAAACTCGAACTTACCGCAAGATTGGACACGGAAGATCTTCAAACCACGGCTGCACAAGACACCACCCTTCTACACACTCTCCGCGATTCCCTTCCATCCGCTCTCGCAAATCGTGTGGTCTTTATCGAAGTATCAAGCTCCACGCCGATCGCTGACTGCCTCGAGCACGCCAAGAAAGAGATTGGACAATCGCCCAAGAACGCAGGTGATTTGATTGTGGTTGGACGAGGAAGACATGTTCGCTTATCGGATATTGAGAACCATGGCGTTGCTGGATCCGACATGCGTAGGACCTTGGGTGTTCTTGCTGAATCTCTGATTTCTAGTGGTGTTAACGGTAGTGTTTTGGTTATGAAGGCTGGTGGGCAGGATGTGGATGCATAGGATTGATATTCCCCCATTCATTTTTTTGGCGTTTCTTTTTTCTTGATGAAACTTTGGGATATTCTTGGATTCTTTGGGGGTGTTTCAGTGTTGTTTTCCATCTTTCTTCTAGTTCCGCATCCTGGAGGTTGATGGGTCAGAAACTAGATGGGGGGATTTATATGGGGGATGGCGTTGGGTTGGGCAGGACAGACACTGGGTGACACTGTCTAGGTGACTACTTGCTTGCTTGCTTTTATCATTCTGGTAAATATCGTCTCGATTAGGCGTGGTTTCAACGATAATCCTTGGCGATAATCTGGCTGAACCGAGCCTAATTTTTCCCCTTGGCTGTGACAGTCTAGGATATTAAACATTCTCCGACAACTCTGGGATTAAGCGAGATGTTATTATGTGGGAACACTATTCTTGGGACGAGCCTTGACGTGAACCTTGGCATATCCTACTACAGATATAAAAACTACCAGATTCTCCTAAATTACATGCGAACAACAAATAATCAATCCATTCATCATTATTAAAAGTCTTCGCACAACTGATCTAGCCGGCCTGATCTATTACTAAACAACAAGACCCTCCTCAATCTTTCAATCTTTCAATATGCAGTTCGCCGCCCTTGTTATGTCCCTCTGTCTTGCGACCGTTAGCATCGTAGTAGCTCTCCCCGCACCAGGAGGACTGGAAGGACGACAAATCGATCCGAAACACCTCGCTGAATGTGAGTCGGAGTGTGGGAAAGGGGTTAGTACTAGCAGATACCATACACCAGAACAGCATCCTATTCCTATTAACCGGAACGGTTACTAACTTTCGATTGTTAAAAATATAGAGAGTGCTAAGTTGTTATGATGACCGGGGGGTTGCTTTGACGTGTAAAGTTGATTGAATTTGAATGTAGAGAGTGGTAAGGTGAGAGATGACTGTGGGGGGAGTTGGGATGGGAAATTATGGGATGGGATTTGGGGGGGAAGATGAGAAGATGTATAGGAGATGAGGGACTTGTTGTGTGGGTGGGGGAAGAAGGGTTGTGAATAGATTACGCGTTATGCTGGGTGTACTGTACCTTTTGAGGGGTTTTTGGAGGAGGATGTAGATACATGGGATTAACATATGTTATGCTGCTTTGCATGGTTCTTGTGGTGGTGGTGGTGGTGGTGGTGGTTGTTGTTTTCTTTTTTTGCTGTGCTGTGCTGTGTGTGTTGGTGTGGTGTGGGATGGGTTGTGTGAATGTGAATGTGATTCTTTTTCGTGTGGGTGGGTGGTTTCGTGTTTCTGTGGGGGGCTTTTTTGTGGGTGTTATTTAGATGAGGGTGAGGGTGAGGATGGATGGATGGTAAGGTTGGTTGTATATATATATTTATTTTGCGTAGGGGGGATTTTGAAATTTGGTGGTACTGTATCAAATCTGCTTGTCGCTACAAAATCTTTTACTTTACCATATTACAAACTTCGTCCTAAGGGCGCTTAGTCTGTCGGTGGTATAGTATAAGTAAGTCTTACAGTAGGAATTTCTCTTACATGGTTCTTTTTTGTTGATTGGATGGTGATGGTATGTTGGGGTTCCGATCGGTCGTGTGAGTTGTTATGTGAAGTGGAGTGGGGATGCTGAGTATATATAGTGGTGAGAGTGGGTGTGGGTGTGTAGTATGTATGTATGTATATTGTTGTACGCTAGAAGCTTTGGATATGTGGATTTATTTTGGGNACACCCTGGAAGGGATTTTTGTGGAATTTGGGTTTTTTATATAAGGAATTAAATTTATGGATTTGTGAGATTTATTATTAGGTACCTTTTGGGATTTTGGGATATTGTGAGGCTGTTTGATATTAGTGAGAGTGAGTATGTGTTTATGAGATGGATAGATAGGATTGGATTGGATTGGTCTGGATTCTTACTACTCTACTACAACTTATTAGAGAGAGAGAGAGAGAGAGATGGGAATCAACTGGGGGATGGATTTCGTTAATTGCTAATTGTAAAGTTATATCACTACTGTACTACACGTGCATAACTCTCCTATTGAAAGTTCAAATGTAACCGGTATGTAGAAACCGGGAATGAGAGGGATGTTTAAAGATTGGGGATTGGATGTCTATGATTGCACCACCAGCTAAACTCGCTAGGTTTTTGTACAGGGTACAGTGCCGGCCTACTTACTTGAAATATAGCTACCGAAAACAAGGCTCTGTTTTAACTTTTATTTCGTGATGAAAGGGATTCGGCCAGCGCTCGATACCTGATGCGTAAGTATGAGGTGTGGTGATGAAGACTGGTTTGCGCGAGCTTACCTAGGTATTTAGCGGAGGAGTGGATGGGGGATGGAGTGAGTGAGTGGGGAGTTATCAGGGAGGGAGGGTTGATACTGTAAGTAAGAGGTATTAAGCAATCTTCCAGTACCTATCTATCGAGTAGAAATTATGTTTTTTGCATTTTAATTGCTGTGCAGGTACTGTAAAGGATATTAATCCCCCACCCCCAGTTTTCTTTCGTCTTACAGTACCGTAGATCTGCTTCGTTATATAATTATAAGTAAGTTGAAACGGTTATAAAAATCGAGTTTGCGGGGTGTTAGACCTTTGATGGGTTTTTGTTGGATGATACCTGAGGGGTTGGGATTTTTGGGAGATGGTAGAGGAGATAGGGGGTTTTTGGGAATGCTAGAGTATTTATTTGTAGCGTTGGAGAAGATAGTTGTGGGTTTTGAATGGATGCGTATGGGTTTTGGTGTATATAACATGTGAGAATGCGTTTGAAGAATGATGCTTGGGGTTTGGTGTTCTTTTCTGGATAGATCTTCTGATGTGGGATATGCTGTTCTGTTTTTGAGTGGGGGTGGAATGTGTATTGTATGCTATTCTGGAATGGAGTAAAATTTTGGAGAACGGGAATTGGAGGTCGGATGCTGAGTGGTGGTTGAGAAGTACGTTGTCTATAGACTTCTATAATGATACTAATATTACTACACCGGACTATACCTTCAGCTGCGGACAGGAACACCTTTTTGTAGCCCATGTAGGGGGTAGAACACCAACTTTCTTAGTATCTTTAATTCCATATAATCCGACTTCTACAACGTATAAAAATACGCGATCAGATACTATAGATGTAGGGGCTCGTAGTCAAAATGCTTACCTATAAGATGTTCTTGAATATAATAAGTATACTACTATAATATAATAGTACGAAATTACCTTACTTATAGGAATAGATATAAAAAGGAGTGTATTAGGCGCATTTGCTAATAATAAGCAAAGAGAGATAGTATAGTATTAAATCACCTTTGCCTATAATAGATATAACTTCTAGTTATATATATATATAGAAGGGCCTTGTTTCCGTGGCTTTCATCGATTATAGTACATTTTGTCCTCAAAACTGATGAAACTATCGGGTCCTATTAGATCGCTTAATGTTGGCAGTGGGTCAAAAAAGGTGTTTCTGGCCGCAGTTGTGGGATAGTAAACTTAGTCACATCAGGAAATCAAGTTTTCGTACTCAGATCAGGAACTCTCTCCTGCTTCTTGGAATATGTCTAGATTATCTCGTGCATCAAAGCCGAGTATCTTGTCTTGCACAGGATCACCATCATAAGTAGTGGTTGGCGTATGACACCCATTCAGACATGCGAGTAAGATGGCTTGTCATTGCCCGCCTTGGCCTGGAGCTGAGTTCCAGTTTCTCAATTCTAGAATTACACTGTCCAGGTGCTAAATAAGGGTTGAATCACGTGGATGGCTGGTATAGGCTCGATCTAACTCGAGCCCTGTTCTAGTTTAATTTTTCTGGGTATTTCCCTTTGGCTGGCTAGATGAGGAGGATTAGGCTTGGAATGGGTGTGAAGATTATAGCTGTGAATGACGGAATTCTAGATGTGGGATAATTGGTAAAGGCCTAGCACTTATCCCCACGGATTATTTACTACTGTACCGAAATTCGCATGTGTATTAGCGAGACTACTTTATTACACCTTTATTATGCCATGTTATACTTGGGTATTCTCCGTCTTCAGATTAAATGCTAGCGCTATACTAGCCATTCAGCGAATCAGAGAAATGAGGAAACAATCTCAGCTGCCAATACCACTAACAGCACACGACAGAATTTAGTGAATATCCAACTACAAGAAGCATAGTGTGGCATTGGCATGGCATACCAAGACATACTTCCTTAGCGAGTCCTCAAGTACCTACGTGGTACCTGACATCCCATGTTTTCAGACTACGACTTCGTGAATTAACTTGAATAGCGCACCGCATCCGTATGTATATAAATACAACATCAAATCCCTCTCCCTCTCCTCGAACCAGCAATTTCCTTCCACCCACTCATCCACAAGCCAAACACCCATTCAAACCCAACTTCCATTCCTTACAATGCATTTCACATCTCTCTTCTTAGTTTCCGCTTTCGCTTTGACGACTTTCGCTACGGTCATTCCAGATATTAAAGTGAGAGGCAACACTGTACAGCAATACGCGGGAAAGGAAGGGGGAGTGGAGGAGATTATTATTCGTTGAGGTTGAGAAGAGGAATTTGTGAAGGGAGGGCCTTTATACTGTAGTGGATGGATTCGTGAGTAGGTACGTTGTTGGTGTTTTAAGGAATATGTATGAGGTTTACTGACGTTTTTCTTTTGAAAAGGCTGGAAATACTGGAGCTTGGATCGGGGTTTTTTTCTTTTTTTTTAGGGGTTGAGGTATGCTCTGCAAATGGAGAGGGGTGGTTGGTTGTAATATTTGGGTCCTGGACTTTTGTGATTGTGAGGGGGATATGGGTGTATCAGAGACGGCAGGGCAGCTTTTTGAGTATGGTTTTCCTAGGCTTCTTGCACGGATGTTAGAGAGAACCGGATTTTCTGGTTTTCTGGGTTCGAGGGGGGGCGTATAGCTCGCTCTATTCATGGATTTCTTGTTTGAGGGAGAGATCTAGCTTTCTGCTTTCTGCTTTGCTGAAGTGATGGAGTTGATGGGTTGTGTTCATTGGATTCGAGATCGAACTTGATTATGTGTTGTGACTCGTGAATGAAGGATATTATGGGGGAGCGGGTTTTTTCTATTCGCATATTTGCTTAGTGTGCATGGTTACCCCTAAACGTGTCTTTTGGTTATAATTAATTGAATATTGTGATCATCTAACCATAGAATTGAGGAATACCATTACTGGGATCGTAAATATGTCAACCCAGGCTTGAAGACGCGCCGATTTTCGAGTCGAATGGTATTGTTTTGTGGTGAGTGTTCTATGCTTTTACTGATGATAATTAAATATGAGTATCTTCTGTGATCGCACATTCGGCTAAATAAATCAATATTATTGCCTACCTAGAAGTCTGTTTCCTATACGAGTAAAAGTTTTAAAAACCGACGGGGGCATGAGACTTTCGCGTTTTTACCACGTTGAACTTCTTTTTCTCTACTTAATAGGGTAGGGCTTATAGAATCAAACTACTTCGCCAGTGGTGAGAGAAATCCGTTATACTTCCCAATCTCTTATTATAAAACTCTTTTCACAACCATAAATAGTTCTATTATGCATATCCAATAAACCCCCAAATATAACCCAGTAACCACCACCTCCCACCCCATACATTCTATCCTCCCAGCGCCCACACAGAAACCCAAAATCACGCAATTGCAGTAACAGAAGTCGGCACCACCTCGAAACTCCTCGGTACCTTCTCCCCTAACACTGCAGTAACATTCCCCATAACATTATACGTCGCTTCCCCACTGACATAAACATGCCCCAAAAATATGACCACCTCCTTCTCACCATGCTCGACCTTTGTAACAGCCACAGAACTTGGGTCACATGGACCACCATTTGGGTTTCAAGGACTGATAATGCATACACTCTTGAAACTGGGTTCGTTGTAGAAGGTTTTTTCGTTGCCGCCGCTGATTTCGAAGTTGTATTTGCAGGGTGTGGGGTTGTGGCAGTGTTGGGTGAAGTTTGTGATGTGCCAGGGTGCGATGGGGTTATTGGAGAGGGTAAGGGGGTTGGGAGAGATGGTTTGTGGGTGAGGGGAGAGGGGTGATAGGGTTGTGGTTGAGAGGGTTGTTGTGAGGAAGCTTGCGAGAGGGAGGAGAGAGGAGTTTGAGAGTTTCATTCTGGGTTGATTGGGGGGTACGAGAAAGGTCTGTTGGTAGATATGAGTGGGCGCTTTCTAATCAAAAGGGTTTAGAAATAATTATGAAGTCCTGGAAGCGGTTGGATATGAAGAGACCTGGGAATTTCAGCATCTTAATACACGCCACATCAGGTAGTAGAGAACTAGTTAGGTATATCGAGGACATTAGAATTAACACAGAAGTGCCACTAACCGAGGTCGTTCCACTCGTCTCACTCGTATCTAGAGATAGTGCTACAGCGGATGTAACTTGTGAAGCCGTTCGTGTCGTATTCCCCCAGATCTTCTTTCAACATATTCATTCTTGTAACACCAAACGGCCCGATCTACAACACAGCTAATGAGATGAATCGAATTGCCATCGGGTGCTTGCGAAACATAACACTTTAGAACTCGACATGTGTAAACTACATAAGTGTCAGTATGGTAGCAGCCTCGGTCCAAAGTCCATCTTGACGTGTTAGGAAGGTATTCAGAGATGAAGAAAGGGCTTAATCGGTAGAAAATTTATTGGAAGATTATGAAATATCGATAAGCGAATATGTGATGTGGTTGTCCTGTATTGCAGCATTTGTTACCAAATTTCCATAATACTCGGTTAAAGGGCTCGGTTAGCGAGGACCCTCCCTTTTTCGTTGACAACGCGGCAGCGAGTAAATCAGGTATTGAACAAATTTCTCATATAATGGTCGGGCAAGATATAAGCATCCCACGGATATGCTGTCCATCCCCGCAGAGAGCACCTTATCCAATTGACGAGAGATTATCTACGCTCTTATTTTCATTCACCAAATGAAAGACTTGCTTCGAGGGAGGAGAGTGAGGTTCTATTTTCATTATATCGTAATCATTAAATCGTCAAATTTATAAGTAGAACTAATAGGAGATAATCACTGCCCCTAATTCATCATTAAAACTGCCCCCACCAAACCCTCAGGCCCAAGAGTGCAGACCTCCGCCAAAAACAAACTAACGATCAAGTCAATCATATAGATCTCCTTCCGTCTCCGCAAAGCATCTCAGATTTTTCAGACGAACTGACGCTTTCCTATGACATATCCGCACACTGCAAACCCCTACTGCTGCAGGATACCTGGGCTCCCTCAGTTGATTCAGTATGTGCATTACCGAATCAAGTCTTCTCCATCAGAGCGCTACCAAACCACATTTCCATGTAAGATCAGATACCCAGGCCTAATTGAAATCGACATTCCTTTCAGAAATGGATTGGCGCGCCCTTAAGGTACAATATCCGGTGTTTCATAGCAATAGCCGAGAGATATCGCGGGCAAGAAAAAGTCCCAAATTCCTCCCCAACCCAACAAGCCCTAAGAAGCAAGCAGTCAAGTAAGAGGGTTAAGAAAATATACCATGTAGTTAGACTCCCATGCCTCAATGTTTGGTCTCAATGCTGGCTGGTACCTCTTCAGTACTAGAAGCAAGATATTCCAAATCAATCTTCGCAGCTCCCAAAAGAAAGACCTGCAACCCCATCGCAACTCGATACCCTGCCAATCCCAAAAGCGCCAATATGACGAGCAACAGGTTGATAATCGCGAGAAGACAAAGGGGTATGGTATGCCACAACTGAACTCTTCTCAGAGGACAACCAGCTGGCTTGACTCCTTGGTGATTCGTCTCGAACATGCCGGTCATCATCCACCTTATAGGACATTTTGACTCCGTCGTTGATGCATCGGAGGAGGCGGAGGAAGAGTTGACTGATTCGGTATCGGAATCTTTGTTCTTTTTGGACTTTTTGCCTCCTGAGATGACGACTGTGCCGGAGTGACGGCGGGCATGGCTGTTGGCGTAGTGTTTTTCTTTCTTTGAGGATGGCATGCCGAAGATTGACATGGCAAGCTTTGTATGTTGCAGCTAGTAAATGGCTTCGAGGGATTCTGAGGTTGGAAACACTTTAGTGGTCTCACGAAAGGCTGGGGTGGTATCAGAAGTTCTCTGCTGCGCGAAGCCTTTAAATCTACCCGACATCTTGAGGGGTGTATGAGAAGAACTCGAAAATAGTTCAAATGATCTCTGGATATACGCCACAATATGAATAGGCTGTCACACCTCAAAACAGCCTCAGAGAGAAATTCAAACTTATCATGTAAACAAAATGCAGCCCATCATATTATTCATGACGTGGCAATCATTGAGGAGTTTTTACCCCACACCATTCTAGCACAGAGCTTAAGATTCTGATTTGAGACATTGATTCCAACGAGTTTGAGCTACCAAAGTTCCGGGAGCAAGTGTTACCACAACTTCATGGGTGCTTCGTAATCCAATCATGGTCCACCTGATGCATAAATAGTAAGCGAGACTGCAAGTCATACATGGATGATAATATCCCGAGATATCTACCCGGCGAGAGGTTGAAGCTTTGGCTCGAGGTACGCGATCAACACTATTCGTTCATCGGGTTGAAAACTGTGAGCTGTCTTCCAATAAGAATTCAGTCCTTATGAAGTGTAGATGGTATGAAAACAACAGCGGGACACAAGTGAAGCTTTCAATAACAACAAAAGGCGATCCTATAATGTACATTATTAGGAAATCTAGTATCTATATCGACAGCGAATCGAGTCTCAACTGACTATGAGACTGAGACAATTTGCCTCGTGAGAGCCATTGTGATACAAGGGTTAGGTGGTATCGTCCTGAAGAATGGTCACGAGAGGACTTTGCTCTTGCAGATGTCTCAGGCCAGAATGAATGAATGACAACTTACAGCGTAATCTGGTCGGGATGGTGAAACCTAGAAGCAGCATTAAACTTGAGGGTTTGCTATCAGGGTACCCAGTTTATTACTTGGCAACTAAAGATCATTGATATTATTGTATACTTACGAGCATAGATGTTGGCATTGTTATTGTCACGTGATCTGCAACACCATGAGGTCGGGTGAAAGCATCCCCTTGGAATGCTTCTTCAATAAGTACGATCATCTTGAACTCTTATATTGTGTTTTCAATAATTGATGTGCATTGTAATGAAAGATTGCGAACTGACATCTGAAGAACTACTAAGAGATTCACCTCAACATAGGCGTTAATGCCGACCAACTTGATTTTCAACCCCCTCATTGACTAACCATCAAAAATATCCCACAATTTCTCCGGATATTCGACGCTTCTTATTCATTTTTGGAAATTCCAAAATCTTTTCACACTTCGCTTACCTTGTGCTTTGATGATGCCTCCGATATTTCGGTCACCCCTTCATTCTTGCCACTGTTTGTTGACTTAGGGAGGCTCCTATCGGTAGTCGAAGATTCTTTGCGCTTTTTCTCGTGTAAACTTTCATTGCTTGGTATGCGGAAAATTGACTTGCAACTGTTGACTATTGACTCTACGGAACGAGAACCTTTGAATAGCGGACGAAGGGTTGGCAAGCAGGCACAAACAATTGACCAGCTGGCTTCGATTTGGGACCAGATGATGTATTGCACGGTCGCCTCTGCAGAATATCAGTATGAGTTCAAAGTGTCGTCGAAAACTCAAAGAGCATACCCGAGACAGTTTCTTCTAATCCATAATTGACTTGGCGCAAGTATTTAATGCGGACTGCTGAAGCGATAATGCACCTGCAGATGTCAGTATGTATTGAAAACAATGTTTTTGAAGGAGTCGTACAAAAACCCAAGGCCAAGTATTCCTCCGAGGATGAATTTCCTTCGCGGCTGTATATTGAGATTCTTGATCATAGGGATTGGCAAGAGCAGAATAATGATATCCAAAACCAGATCAGTTGAGCCTAGGGCCAAGTACATAGCTGGGTAATCTATCAAGTTTCTTCCCACTCCCGTCCAGGCATGCTTGATTGGCCATGCTTGAAAAAGAGTTGCGAAGAAGAATGCCGTGATCCACAAACCAAGAACGACCAATACTGCATTTGCAACTCGGACAAAGGCCGCAGTCGCGAATATCTTTTTGTAGAACAATACAATCGAGATCTTTACTAAGCCCACCGAGAAGAGGTAGAGGAATTGGCCAGCAAAGAGAATCTGTCAAACCATATATGTTAGCTGAGTCAAAATGATCTGTATAAAGTGAAAAATACCGAGGTAAACACAGTAATCTCGTGCATATCCAAATCCTTCATCTGGTAACCTATTCCACCATCGTATACGCCGACTATGTAGGTAATTGCTAAACCTGTAGACACACACTAACTTATGTTAGAAAAGACATTTAGGAACGAAGATTATGCGAACGGCTTACCCAGGAAAGAACAATCATATAGTCATCCGTTTGTAGAAAGTTCCGCCGTACTTGCCGTGCTCGGAATCGAGCAGCGATCGCCAACGCAGCGAGGATGGGAAATGCAACAGACACGGCGACAACAGCCTGCCTCAGCGATGTTACCGATGCCATCGTACAGTCTTAGAGGGCTCAAAGATTTATCTGGAGAAAATAAATGATTATGACCCGAAATATATGGGGAAGAAGCGGATCTGCTTGGGATGTAGTGTAGTTTTGTACAACACAACCATGAAATTGCTAGATACCGTGAATGAATGGGCAGCCTTTTTCCGGGAATTAGAAATGAATGGGATTTGATACCGGTGCCATGTAACGGCACGGGTTTCTTCCCCGCCGGGTACACTCATGGTTTCTAGTGGTGGGAAATTTGCGCTGGTTGGTGTGCGATCGTCAAAAAGAAGGATGGGCGCTCGACTCGCTTAACAGTCGAGTGCACTGCATCGCAAACCAACAAAGGGCCCGGAGATAGTGCCATACTGGTTACCGATGCCACAACTCGACAACGGCACGTTAGCTACCTGATTCTCAGTGTAGTTGCTGCGCGACCGCAAAACTCGGTATGCGAGTCGACCTGGACAGTACTACTGTAGAATTGATCATAAATCGACCGATCCAAGGACCAGGAAATGAGCTCCTTGAAACTCCCTCCAACATCGACTTGAAAGATTATAGCAGATCACGGGTAATTTGTTGATTAAATGCCAACAACTCAATTAATCGAATGACATGGGCTGCCTAATCATTTGCGGTGAGCGATGCACACCAAACCCCATTCCATCGCCCGCCCACTCAGCGAGATTGATTTCAGTAGCGTCGACTTCTTGCCATCCATACTTTGCATATATCTCTCGAGAACCCATGAAAGTCTGAACGAATACCGTTTCCTTCTCAAGTCCGTATGTATGAAAACCCCAGCGTAGGAGTGCAGACCCGATTCCCTTGCGTTGGTATAAGGGTAAAACATATAAACTGTTCCAAACTTGTACACATCTCATCAGCATATAAATATTAGACAGTAACCGCAAAATCTTACTATAATGTGGACATCCGGCCATTAATTGACGATAACTTCGCCCTTCTTCCTCAGCATAAAAGTCGATGAATTTTACCCCAGGGCCTGGGTGTGTCTTTCGAGGTGGTGTTTCCGGCTTATCCCACTTTCCATCTGCCCAACCAACAATACCAAAAGCTATAGTTTCTCCCGTGCTGTCCAATGCAGCTTTCATGATATGCGTATTATTTCTTTGAAACGCTTTGGCAAATATCGTCGTAAAGAAGTTTCGTTGTAAAGATATTGACTCGTCGTGATACGCACTGAACATAAATCGAATCACGATCTCGTACTCCATTGCTGCAATAGCTATTTCCGTAATGTCTTCTAAATCTGCCACAGTAGCAGGTAATAAATGAAAAGATGACGCAGGAAGCTGCTTTTCGGCCTTCGGGGGAGCAGAAATTGGTAAATCCATGATTTAGACTGTGTTATAATTCTGGATTGAAGATGTCACGCTGAATGAATTCCTGGAAAGTCGAATGGCTGACCCTGTCCAAAAGAGGCCTAGAATCGCAAGGGGTCCACCTTTCGAATGTTACCCAAATTGGGTTGGCGAGTTAATGTCTACGATACAGGGGTACATATAAAAGTAAAGGGAATGGGTTTCATGAAATCGTTGCCGAAAACACCATTCCGAACGATTACCATAGTAAATCGACGTTGTCAAATATGCTAGGATGGCAGAGTGGAACAGCAGAAGTTTGCAAGACAACTTTAGGGCCATTGACAGAAAGGCTTTCTACAGGTCCCTAGGCAGAAAATTCCTACGCGAGCTTATTTTAATCTCTAAACCTGAGAAGAAGTACTTCCAACCAGTAAGAGCCTCCAATTCACACTGTGCTGCACTTCACCCTACTCCACTTTGCCTTCCCACCCACAGCATATTTGATAACATCAATTTACCACTATATTGATGCATCCAATATCAAATAGCAAGTATTTATGTCACAGAAGAGGGTTTCTAAGGTTACCTGCCTCTTCGCTTGAGACGACTCGCTCTTGCAGAAACGTCTGCAGCTTCTCCCAGTCAATACAGCTGTGCGCTGACACCGATGGTTCAATTAGAGGGTGTAATCTCCCCTGCTTCCAGATCATGCCCATAGGAGTCATATCCCCCGAGCACATCACGCGTTGCTGAAGGATATGCAAACAGTGACCTACTGTGCGTTAGAACAACATCTCTGGTTGCTTTATCCGACACTTACCAGCATGTACCACTCTTGACTGTGCCTCTTCTACGCTGATATTTGGGAAGTAGTAATCCTTGTACAGCGTTGTTCTCAAAAACCACTAAGAATTGTATTAGCAATGACTCCAATGAGCTGGTATCTCGCAACTCTTAACGTACAAGACAATGCAGCTCATGCCACAGGCTCGTTGTGGCCATAAATCCCGGGCTCTCTTGTAAAGGTAAGGCGGATATGTTAGCTTCTTGTGTCTCAGAAAATGAGAGTCGTACTGTATCATTTGTCGACTGAGCAGCCGCTTCCAAGCTTCATCGCTTTCAGGGCTTGGCGGCCCTGAGAACTCGCTTTCTTGTCTGGAAATAAAGAATTTTGGTTTGTAGCCACTGAGATTCTCAAGAAAACCTAGAACATATGTTATTAACAGAAATGGTATGTCATTGAGAATAGAACAATACTGTATCTTGATATTGGCCCAGCTTCGGGGCCCATTTTTATGGTAAAAAAGCTAACCAAAACTGTATATAAAAGAAGAGCTCCAAGTCTCAAGACAGGAAGGTCCCAGGGAAACAAATGGCTTATGGAATTAGAGAGCGAAGGAGTGCTTCTTTGTTGCTCGGAGATGAATCGTTCTTCTTCCACTGGAACCATGGCGGTACTGAGACGGTGCTAAGATACCGTGGAAGAAGATTGGGCTTTAATGGAATGAGAAAGGTTACTTGAAGCATTATTGGACTCCTGGGAATCCACGTACATGAACAACAGGGAACAATCTTCAACAACATCAACATGCAATTAATCTTTATCGAATCCGAATTCACTCACCGAAGTCACCTCCCAAATCGTAAAAAAGGCAGCGATCTCCAACGCTCAACGAGCCAGCCAACTATTTCCCTTGGATGGAACCGAGTCCTGTAGTGCGAACGTCCTCCACATACTCCTGCATGCATCGGACATTGACCCCCAAAATGATTTGACATGATAAGCAAGTAATAACCATATAATCTCAACAGAACACCCGGCAAGGTTTTCAAAGTTTCAACTCAAATTCCCTGAGGTTTCTCGGCATACAATTATTTCTTGTCCTGATACTCCCAATATCCCTTCGCCATATCGTTTCTTGATAAACTATGCGTTTTCTATTCACGGCTTCTCTAGCTCTCATGCTCACTTCAGGATTTGCTTTGCCCACGTCCGAAAAGAATCGTAAGAAAATGTTTTCTCTCCATATAAATGTTCCTCTGTCAACTGACAACCTCTATCAAAGAAGTCGAGGCTCGCACCCTATCTGAAGCAGCCGAAATCTTGATACAAAGAGAGAAGTATTCCTCACCAATGTCAAGGTCTTATGCCCGAATGCTAATTCTAAGCTAGAAGTCATTGTGGTGATCAATGCGACAATGTCGCAAGCAACGACATCGATCCAAATGCTTGGTGGGTGGCTGCTGCTCCACAGCGCCGTGAGGAAGCGCCGAAGTCTGTCGATTTTGCTACACGCTGGTGGAAGGGAACACAGAGTGCGCAGCGAGTTTAAGTTGTGCATGTGCTAAGAAAGAGAACATACTTGTACTAGCAGTTGATTGCTCCCGAAATTGCTATATTTGATTTTCTACATGAAATGTTCTGGTGTTTCGATGTTTTTTTAATTACCTTCGCTTATCAAGGCTGCAGTGGGAATTGAGCTTATCAATTCAGAATCTGACATTGAACAGTACTTGTCGTAAAAGTTGATGAGGCTCTTAGGGACCTGAATAACCGACCGTATTTCCTCTGTGCGCTACCTATATTAAAAATCAGATTATAAATACTACAAAAATAGTAAAAAGCTCTAAAGTATACTTACTAACTAGAAATTAAGTTGGTAATTATTTTAGTATTTCTAAGACCTTTTTTGTATGTTGTTATTATCTCTAAACTCTAGGAGATATAAAAAGGCGGCCTCTTTTGGGGGAGGAAATACGGTCGATTATTCAGGCCCCTGAGAGTGAGGTCCTATTCTAATCAGTAATTAAGATCGTACAGTACACTGAACTCTGGTGATGGGGGTTGGCCAAATTACTCTTTCACAATGCATCAAAACAATAATTGATAGCCACAATTACACTCACTATACGCAGATCAGACATAACACTCTCGAGATCAATAAAGAACATCGAAAAGAATGAAGAGGATTCGCTGAATAGAGCATAAGGAACCATGCTTGGTCTCCACGCGTGGCACGGCTGTCGGAAAAATGCATCGACGCGCATTCCAAGATATCTAACAAGAGTTAGATCTCTCAGGCGGCTAATTTGAATTAAGTAGCAAGGCAGAACAACAAGAAGATGTTTCCTGCTACATCTAATGATGTTCCATAGCCGCGGTGCTAGGTAGATCTAGAAGCGCTTATGTAAGTATCATAATACATTTTTATACGCACACCCCTACGAGGAGAAGATCCTTGCATAACTCACGTCACCATGTTCGAGCTTTGACGCTCCATTTCATGTCAATTGACTTGACGACCACCAACCCCGCCGCAACAACATTAGCAAAATCAGCTGTACGAAATAACCACTCGCCTGTATGAGGCTTAGATAGAGCGACCAACCATCACCATGGTTCTCTCCGATTCCTCCGACTCGATGCCCCCATCAGACAATGACCCCTACTCCAACAGCGACATGGCCAACACGCACGTCGTCAACTTCGACAACATGCCACAGCCACTGCCCATAGTGGGGAAGCTTTTCGGCTACGGTCCACAAGCCACCATGAAGAAGTCCGTTGAAACGATCAGACAGATAGAAAAGAAGCTAGGAAGGCCTTTCACCGCGGAAGAGATGGACGCAGTAGTCTACTGGAATGCGAAAACCCACCGAATCCGATCCTACGAGCCCGTATTGGGGATTGCAGGCGGACTTTGGCGAGCTTACGACACGCGCCAGACTTTCCGGTTTCCCTTTTTCCGCCCGGATCAGGTGTTTCCAGCGTTCAGCAAAGATGCCTTCCCGCTTACGGCTTTCCCTATGGTACGAGGCCCCACCGCTGTGATGGTTTGGCATGGGCTTAGAGCTTTCTGGTATTCTACGGCTGGGCTTGTGCTTTCGAGTATGGTGATATCGAGTTATGCCTCGACTACTACGACGATTGGCATCCTGTATGATAAACGAATGGCACATCTTACCAAGGAGATGAATGAGATTCTCAAAACTGGTAGAAAAATGCCCGGTCAATCGACGCCACAGCCTTCGCGAAATCAACAACCACAGAATCAGGACGATGCTAGTCCCACGGGAGGTATATATGGTGAAGAAGATTTTGGTAAGGATGGCCCAGAGATGGTCAGCGACGATCCAACCCCACCAAAGGAGCAGACTGCATTAAACCCAAAGCCTGCCCCGGGATTCCAACAAACAAGAGGGACAGGAGAGACGGAAAGTAAACCATTCGATTATTTCGACGATGCCTCACCCACAGGCGGACAAGGCATGTCAGAAGATACGCGAACATCACAACCACAAGGCTCAGCATGGGAGAGAATCCGAAGAGGAGGAGGCGTACCAACACCAAGGCAAGGCTCGCAAGATGCCTGGTCCAAACAGCGTGCCCAGGCGCAAGCGGGGGGTTCATCTGATGACTTTACATCGACACAGTTAAACGAGGAGAGGCGATACTCAAAGCAAGATGCGCAAAAGGACTTTGATGCGCGAATTGAGAGGGAGCGACAAGGAGGGGATTTCACCTCGAATAAGAAATGGTGAGAGAGTGAAAATGTACCAATATACTGTCAAATATTGATAATTGCGATGGCAATTTCTATGGAACCTCTCCTTCGATTTTCTTGCCCTTGCGATCTCCTCTCGTCCAGCGGATTTTGGGGTGCTTTTATTTCCTTCCGATGGTCCAGTCTTTGGCGTCATGATATTCGCCCAGCTCGAAAAGCGGCTTCTAGGTGTTTGGGCTTGTTCTGTTCATGAAATCTTAAAAGAAAAAGATGGTTCTTTGGGGGTACAAGAAGACTGAAACTAAAACAACCCACTTCCAACTTCCTGTCGCTCACTATAGTGACTTGCCCCATATCTGAAATACTGGAGATGGTTGTTTTTCTTTTTCTTCTTAATTGATTCGATTTTACTTTCCTGCGTTGCAGACTAGTGTCTTTCCGTAATGAAAAGATGTTGAATCAAGAAGCACAATTCTCAATTATCCCCCGAATCACAATCACTCAAAGAACGATTCCCAGTGGGCATCGGGAAACGTATTAATTACCAACCTCCTCTCGCTACAAAAAACCCCAATCCATTACCCATTACCCATACCAATCATCACAACCTCCCCTTATCTACCATACCCACTCTGAAAGCTCGCCCCCAAAACCCCCTCCAGTCCCCTCTTCTCCAGATCCAACAAACACTGTCCAAAAAGGCCATTCGCCCAGCTAAACCACTGTCGAGTCCACTTCTTGGCATCAAAACTATTCACACTCTCATGAATCAAACCCAGTCCATCGGTTGAACTCAGGATCTGGTGGAGGTACTCTTTGATCTCGGAGGTGGAGGAGGTGGTGAAGATTTGGATGATGCTGGACATGGGCCAGGCGAGGCCGAGGCCTGCGTGGGCTAGATGGTGATGGAGTTAGTTGCTGGGATGAGTGTGAGATGTTAGGGGTGTGACTTACGGCCTCCTACGCTGTGAAGGGGTTAGCGAGGTTACAGGGGGAGGAAGGGGGAAGGAGGGACTTACGCGCTGATGACGGGTCCTTTCATATAATACGGGTTGTAGGGTGAGAGGATCATTTTTCGGGTATTTTGGTAGATGGGGTCACTGGTATTTGTGTATCCGAAAAAGGGCGCGGAGAGGAGGGAAGGGATATTAGCGTCGTCCATGATGTTTTCTATATCCACATCAATCAGTCTGTTCACTTCCTTTTCATCATTTCATCAAGGGAGGTGAGAGAATGCAAAGGAATGAACATACGGCTACCATATCCATCAACTTCGAATGCATAGATTTGTCCAAACTTGGGATGATTCACAATTCCGTGCTGGGTGATTCCATCTCGGATTCTCTGCGCGAAATTGTGCATGTGGTTTGCTAGATTTCTTTGGTCGCCGATTTGGGCCATGATTTCGGAGGTGGTGTCTAGGTAGCGACTGAACATCATATTGGCTGGGATGAAGAGTTGATAGATCGTTCTAGACCCCCCCCTCCTCGTCAGTGTATGAGTTCAAATCTCATAAGTCTAATGTCTTTCATATTCAAAAAAACCCCCCAGAAAAGAAAAAGAAAAGCAAAAAACCTACGAATCATCAGAAGGTCGAAACGCAGACCTCACAAGCCCCGTCCCCTCCAACACCGGATTCCCCCGTCCATTATTATTCAACGTCTCCGTCGCCGAATCCGTATTGCGCTTCCAGGTATACGGAATCGTATTGACACTCCCATCGCTCGCATACGTACCAATCAACAAACTCTCCGTCGTATTCACAATCGTCTTGATCGCCTCCACCCACTGGAACTTCTTAAAGAACTCGATATCCCCCGTCGCCTCATAGTAATTCGTCGAGATCTCCAGAAATGCCGCCAGCGAGTCGAGTTCGTACTTGCACTCGAACGCGATGCTAGTCGGCACCGGCGGCGTGAAGACATCAGGATTCTGCTGGTTCTGCGAGGGCCCGATGCCGGATTCGAGGGGCGGTTGGAAGGAGTTGCAGAATGGGGCTTGGAGGATGTAGCGTGCTTGTAGGTTTATGACCCCGCGGTAGAGACTGGCGAGGGAGTCTCTAGAGTCGGAGGCTTGCACGAGGGAGAGGTAGGATTGCATCTGGTTTGCCGAGTCGCGCAGCCACATGGCGTTGATGTCGCCGGTGATGAGGAAGGTTAGTTCTTCGGCGCTGTTGTTGGCTGCGACGCCGTGCCATTTGACGGCTGTGTCGAGGGTGTTGGGGAAGGAGTTCTCGAAGAGCCGGAAGAGGTCGGGGTCTTGGATTGTGGTTGCCATGCGGGTGATGGTTTCTTCGACGATGGAGGAGTTGAAGGTGCGGCATTCTGGGGAGGGACGTTGGTAGGGGAGCTGCAATTAGTTGTTAGCTATTCATTCATTCAATTCAAGAGTAGATGGATAGAAAACAAACAGCATATCGACCGGTACTAAGTGGTTCATGGACTTGTTGCGAGTACTGCGCATAATCCGGACATTGGGCCTGGATAGCAATCGCAAACCCCGCAACTGCCGCCAGGAAACGAGTAAGAAGTCCCTTCATCATGAATACCAACTTGCTTATTACCAAAAACAGCACAGTCAAAGAAAAGAAAGTGTCGAGTAGAAAATATACATTACAAGTACCTACCTACCTACCAAAACACCCCATTCAATTCGGTCCTTCCGACCTCCAATCAAAAACCCCTGCGTCCTTTCCCCACCTTTTGCCATCAGACCCCGGTCAAATTACCCCGCCATTTAACCCCCTCATTAGCAACGGCTTCATGCCGTAGGGTACCGGGGGAAAACTCAATATCGGGGTTTGTACAACGTTACTTGTACTACCCCACTAAGCAACTCCATCCCCCCATCACCACAGGTCACATGGTGAATGAATGGGTTGAACTACTTGGTACAGTACATGGTGTCGTAATGATGCTTTGCTGCATATCGTGTTAGACCAGCTGCAGTGTTAGCTCATGATGCAGGTCGGGGGAGAGGAACCCGACGTACCGGCCTTGCTGGTAAATGAAGGGAACCCTCTTTTTGAAGGGCGAGGAGGAGAGCGTTACTAGAATTCTCTTACTCAAGTACGAAGCTTTTGTGTATGGGTTCCTGTCTTGAGATACTAAAAATGGGAAGATGGACAGATAATCAATAGCTTCCAAAGTTGTCATCAACAGCGAAGCAGACACTCGTTACTCCCATTGTCCAACGACATTAAAATTCCTAGACAGACAGATAGCAAACTCCGAAAAACGCCTTGGAGGCCTTGTAGTCTTGTATATATTGCTACACTTCAAAAGAAAAATTCCCGATGAATCCAACAGCCGAGGGGGGGTATGTAGTCCCACAATATGAAAAAGAAAATCCCACCGCACAGAAGCACGTATTAAAACTAGCCACTCAAACAATCAACTCACCTCCAACGAGGTTTTCCAAGAAATCATGCCATGAACCAGCCACCCCTCTCCCAATATCCGGGGACATATAGTGCTTGTTCCCTCACTTCTTGGTCCTTGATTCCTTTCAAGAGCAGTTCCAATCTGCTAAAGTTGACGGGCTTGAGAACCCAAGCGTCGAAACTAGGGCAACAATCTTAGTTCGACAGATGGGGGGTAGATTGGAAAAAGAAGTGAAAAGGAAAGGTTAAACATACCCGCTTTGCAAATACTCGAATCGGTTATCTTCAGTCAACGAAGCGGACACCGCAATTACAGGAACCCTAGGGCGCGAATTTGGAGTATTTTTCAATTCAGCCTCCAGTCGGCGGATCATCTTGACGCTTTGTGCGCCGTCAACCAATGGCATCTGTACATCCATGGGTCAGTTTGAGTTGGTGGGACAAGCTTCAAAATCCCGTACCTGTATATCCATCAAAATAACGTCTACTTTACGTATCCGAGATGCAAAATAATCAAAACATTCTTGTCCATCATAAGCAACTTCAACCTCATGGCCAAGCTTAAGCAATCGCTTGCTAAGAAGTCTGGCGTTGATTGGATTATCTTCGGCTATCAAAACCGATAAAGAAGGATTACAATTCGAACCATCGGCACCATCAAGGTTTTGTTGGTCCTGTCGAGAGGCAGTAATAGGCTTCTTAACCTTCTCATTGACCTCTGGATCATAGCTAAGGGTTCTTAGAGGCCGATGTTTAAGTGATTCCTCACTTGGTTTCGATTGTGGTTCGGACTCTTTATTAACGGCATCTTCTTTTGGTATTGGCGAATTCGGGATGGATGAGTTACTGTCGAATGAGGCGACCCTTGGAAGTAGGTACTTTTTGGCTAGCCCTGCCGCTGTTCGAAAATCTCCCGTTTGTGCATGTTCGAACGGCAATTCGATTCCGAAGATGGTACCTTTTCCAAGCTCTGAACTGACTCGAATCTGGCCATTCATATTTCGAACGTATCGAGCAACAACGGCAAGTCCGACTCCTAGAGAAGGAACACTACCTCCATCTATACTCTGAGGAGTATTGTCGTATGACAGGGACCGTTCGTCTTCATCAACAATCTGTTCAAACTCTTGGAACAAATCATCCAATTGAGTTTCAGACATACCCAAACCAACATCTTGAACAGAGATAGCCACAACTGAGCTACTTTCGGTGTTACGAATAGGGCAGATTTCAACCTTGATACCACCATTAACAGAATGCTGAAAAGCATTACTGGTGATGTTAGATAAAACTTGTCGCAGACGTGAAGGATCGCCTTTGACCATGGCTGGAATGCCTTGGTGGGTAGAGACAGTGAGATCAAGACCTTTGCGTATAGCCTCTTTCCGAAAAGCAGTTATGACATCGCTGACAGTCGCACCAAGATCGAATGCGTTTCCAACTCTGCTGACAGGGCCATCTTCTGCCTTAGTGAGGTTCAACAAGTCATCAATCACATAAATCAACGATCTCGAAGCTCTATGGGCCTTTTCTAACAGATCGCGCGTAGTGCCATCTATGTCAGTCTCAAGTGCCATTTCCAGATAGTTGACGATTGCATTCAGTGGTGTTCGGACTTCGTGAGATGAATTGCGAATGAGGAGACGGGTTAGACGACTGTTTTGGCTTGCCGACTCCTTTTGGCGCCAAATTTCGATGAATCTACCATAGAGAAGACTGAGGACTGTTGCTGTATCCAATTGATCATCGGTCCATGCCTTACTTTTTCCAATGACGCTCTCAGTCCATCGCGCAAAACTGGTTCCTAGATAGGTGATGTGTTAGCGATCAGGGAAAGCTTTCAGAGTTGGACCACCGGATAAATGGAAAGATTGAGAAATAGCTTCGTATTCTTGGAGTCTGAAATTTCTTACTAGGTTGCAGGAAGTGTTGGGTGCCCGGTTGCACAATTTTCTCATATGGGTTTCCTGCCCATCGAACTTCTTTGAGTTGGCCCTTTCTAAAAAAGACCATGAAGTCATTTCCTCCCATGCTGAGAGGAATAAGTAGCAAGCCGGAAATCACCTCAATCCCTGGGGGGTAATTGATAGTAGGGAAATCTGCATTGACGTTTTGTGAGCACACGATTGTTCTAAGTCGAAGACCTTGTAAATGTGCAAGAATCACGAGTGCTTCCCTGTAGGGGTCTAGTCTGCCAATAGCACGCGCTTCGTCCTGGATACTAAGCATGCCGAAATCTGCGTCAAATGCTCGGAGTAGATCCGAAGAGGAAGCAGCGATAAATCCCTGCGGGGATTGCGCGGGAGGGGCGGTTTGAGGTGCGCGACGTGCTTCAAGTCGCTGTAGCATGACCAGACGTTCGATATTAGATGCGGCACATTCTCCTATATTTCGACAGAGTTCGCGGATAGGTAAGGAGACCCGAAGCCCTGTATCTCCATACTGATGACAAGCGATCAACCCCCACAGGTCGGAGTTGATTACAATCGAAATTGACATGGAAGAGCGAACACCCATATTTCCCAGGTATTTGAGATGTATTGGTGACATTGCGCGCAAATATGAGTGAGTAAGGTCAAGTGGTTTGACAAAATCAGTCTCATCTCGACACACCTGAAGCATGTCAATGGCGGTTTAACCTTGGTTAGTAGAATGGAATGTTTGGACATACTAGCCTGGCTGTTTCGCCGTCTCTGTCATGCAAAAGTCGTATCCGATTTATTTTGTACAACTCTCTTGCTTGTTCTATGTAATAATGAGTATTTGGAAGAGAGATTCGAGCGATGCTAAACCATACTGGGAATATCTGAAGCTGGGTAATGAAGGCCTGAAATAGAGTCAGATATGTAGCTAGTTGTAGTAAACTGAGTAATACTGTACCTCTAAAGATTTCGCTGCTGGCTCGGTCATCCACAAGTTCAGCCTCCACACTTCCATTCTTCATTTCGTCAAAACGATAGAACATGACGCGATGAAAGCCAGTCAACTCTGAGACTAGACCTACAACCACGTCAAAAAGTCCTTGCAGGGACTGAGAGGCAACAAGTTGCTCTTGGGCTTGTGTCATGGCATTGAAGATATCCATGGACGTGAAAGTCTTCTGTCCCTTCCGCTTAGCGATTTGGAGAACTCTCAGAGGTTTGCTCTTGCTTGTTGTGCTCTTTTCTCGTTCTTCCGGCGTAATTTCCATGTCGTTCTCGGATACCGGTTTCTTTGAGAGGGTGGATGTTCCCTCTGGGCCTTTGAGATACAAAGCATCAGAGTAGACTTCAAACTCGAGAATGACTATATCGCCTGGATCTTGGGGCAAATGGACCGCGCACCATAGCTGAAATGGAGAGTGGTTTGATGATTTAACAGTCACAGAAAAAACGTCAAGATGGGTATCTTCATTTCTTAGAGAGGGGCATTGAACGGCATTGGCCACGCGAGTACTGAGTTCTTCACGGGATTCTTCGTCCAATATCTCCGAAAATGAGGATAAGTTAAACAAGCTTTCCGGACTGCGACCTAAAATGTGCATCGTGTTCTCGCTGCATATTCGAACCTCGAAGACACCTTCTGGTTTGCATCTGATGCCGACCAATGCCCCAAATTTCTGTATCGCTCCCGGTATATGAATAGGCTCGTCCTCACAATGCTCAAATAGCGGTCGCTCTCCATTAGGGCCTTGCCCTGAAAGTGTTCCAGGCGAACTGGTCGAGAATTTCGAGGGTACCATCTGCGTCCTCTCTGATGTATATCTTTCTTGCCCGTCATCCTTCCCTCGCTCATCAGCTTCCGCAGACTGCAGCTCGGGAAGTTTTCGAATCGCCTCATTGGGAGGTGTAGGTGGATATGGGGGTGGGAGGTATGAGGACGGTGGCGAGGAAGATGCGATTTTCTGGTCTTTTGAAGCTGGAATTGAGGCTATCGACGTATCGACCTTTGAGCCTTGTTCTCCATCAACTTCAATTCCCCCGGCATCTTCTAATCCTACGCCTAGGCCCCCACCCACTCCCATACCATCTCCTACTACCCCTCGGTCTGCATCATCACTGCTGACAGTCGTACTCGCAGTCGCAGTCTCAAGCTCGCTTCTGGCAGATGAGTTGGCGTTGGATGCGAGCGCATGTGCAATGGCACCCGCGGCGTCAGTGGAAAGAACGAGATTCCGGATGGGAAAGACACGCTCCGCCGCGAATGCAGACGGCGCTAGAAATTGCACTGGCTCTCGAGCTTCGCTCTCGGCAGGGACCATGATCTATCCCAGTACGCCTAAGTGCATACTTTGACACCCGTTCAACTTTTAGTTGGTGGCTAGGCGCAGTGTGCTGGTGTGCTGGTCTGCTGGTGTGCTGGGCTGGGCTGGTGTGAAGATGACAGGAGCTTCTACCTAGCCAATCTGCGGACCATCTTGGCTAGGCAGCTCACCTTCCTCACAAAGACCACGAGGAAGGAGAAACATGTTGACGATAGTCTTGGTACCGAACCATCGTAAGGCGCAACACGGTCACAATGCGCAACAGGATGATCCGATCATTTTTTCGTCCGAGGAAACAACATTTTAATGTTGAAAAAGGTAATTGACAACGTTGTCTGACCATTAAGGTTAACATTTCTTAGCCTACGGCCTACCAAGAGGCTACTGGAATTGACTTTCGAAGCCGATTTTCTTGGCCTACGTTGTGTAGTACAATTAGCACTCAAGACGGAAGAAAGGCAACCATTCCCAGCATTTGTTTTGATATCTCGCTTGCTAGTTGAATACAAGTACCAGTAGAGATCGCCGAGTTGCAAATAAATTATGGGGTCGTCCGGAGTCAATGACCGGGACATGATCGGAGGCTACTCCGTATTATCTCGGCCCCGATTCGGCAACCCGAGAAGTTTCCCCGCTCTGAGGCATCTGCACCCACCACACCCAAGAGCGAGAAATTTACCTCGAAAACGGAGTCGCAAATCCACTCGGAATTCGATATATGAGATTCTGGTAATATGCATTAATTAGGGATACTCAATTTTTCCAGACGAGGATATTCTAAATACACTAAGCCAAGTTGATTGCTTTTGTCTGCGTCTTCTTTATTTTCTAATGTGACAGTGTGAACTATCATAAGGTATAACATAGGTGACGCTACAACTTTCCACTCTTCAAGAGAACAATGCCATCAGCTCATTGCCAGACTAGTTATGAATGAAGAAGTTGCAAGTACTCGTAAGAACTTCAAGATTTCCATTAAATGAATCACTTTTTCGAAACTTTAATGGTTAACAATATAGTCCTACTAGATATGGAATCCAAGAAGTTTTGGTTCAGTTTGCAAAATCGGTGGAATTCGTTTGAAAAGACATCTTTGACTGCACCAGCTGCTGAGAAATAAACAACCTTAGTGAGATTGCGGTGAAGTGAATTTTGCCTGAAAAATCCATCAAAGCAAGTATTACGTAAGCGAGTAGGACTGATTCGCACAAATGACAACATTTGACTTTCATTTGCACTCTCAAAATTATGTTTGTAATTCAGATATCGTTAGGGATACTTGAAATTTGCTAGTAAATCCCATATAATTAGTACTATATTAGGTATGGAAATGTGACAGAAATGGATTTGACAGTTATTGGAGGAACTTCCACCCACCACCTTCCACCTGCACTACCAAATTTGAGGGCTGAAGAATACCGAATTATGACGTAGGTGGCGCCTATGATGTCATACGACCCCTTTTCTCGGATGAAAACTCTTATATAGAGGCAGCATGCAACGAAAAGTCTAGAACGAATTCCCTTGATCCTGTACTGATAGAAAGATGAACCATGGACGCAATTCTCATCTAATGACTCCAGTGTTATTTTGGATGAGAGTTGTTACTGAGCCATCAGCCCAAGTTGGCGCAGTGGGTCTTACAACGACGAGTAAAGTTCTGCACATCCGAGAACCTTCCAGTCTGCCTGGCAGCCAGCCCCCAGCCCCCAGTTTTTGGGGGGGTCTCTCGGGGGGGAAGTGTTAGACGGTGGTATTCATACAGACAGCTCTGGCTCTGACGCTACAAGCACGGCACGCTAATCCGATCTTAGCGTCGTCCTTGTCCACCATTGTGTCATTCTGTTCCCCGTAGGTTGACGAGCTTCAATTTCCTTACTTGCCTATTCCCTCTGCCCAGCACAAGCATGAGTGCGCAAACCTGCACCCAACGCCACGCCACCACTAATCCAACCTCTTGGGCGTCGCCAATTCTCATCCGATCTGGCACTCACACGCGCCTAATCTGAACGCTGGTGGAAGAACACCAGAACCAGACACCCTCAACTCCCCCCAATCCCAACCCCACGCCGACCGACAGAAGACAGCAGACATACGGTCGCGCGCAGTCTAGTGCCGTGCCGTGGACGATTGTAGATTCTCCTGGGCCGATCTACACTATCAACACTCCACGCGCTGGCCGACCACCACCACCACCTCAGCCAAGGTTATCTCTGTCACTACTGCGGGCGCTTTCTCTTTTTCCCCGCCGTCGGTTGTCCCACGACGTACAGAATACTCACACTCCCTCCCAGTTCAACCTCACATTGAAGCGACTGCAGGCGCACCTGCAAGCAGCCGTGGCCTTCTTGTCTCCCCCTCTCCGCTAGTGTCATCAACAAGCCGGTTGTCAAGATGTCGGATGAAGCACCGCAACATCTAAAGGTCGGATCTGAAACAGCAACCAGAGGTGGCAGTGATGGCGCTAGAGATGACAGCGGCAAGCCACGTAAACCTAATTCTATTCCCTTGTGGTGCCGCCGACTTCCTGCAAATGATCAGTAAGCATCTTCTGCTCTCCTTGGGTGTCGTTGGGTGTTTCCGATCTAGCGATTCCTTATCAGATGGGTCGGTTGCGAATGATCAGTAACTAATTGCTTCATCACAGCATCAAACTATTCCTAGATACACCATGGCAGGACACGCCTTTGGGCCCCCTTGCCGCGTGGGATTATGTTCACCAACTCTACGTTACCATGATGCTGACCGACTCGCAACCCTCATGCCTCTACCTGTAAGTTCCCAACTGCCACAAAATACAAGACGTATGCTGATGGTGAGTAGGGGCCCAGAAAGAATCTCCATCTACAATGCTGCGTTTGCGCCTCTATGTGGGAAGTCTCACCCGTCATTGATGGGCTCACGATTCAAAGAAGCGGCATTCTGTGACATTAGAGACCCGATTGGTGCTGTTTTTGAAGAAGGAGAGCGTACAAAATCATCTGTAAATGTCACTGATATCCAAATCTTCGTCGAGCGCGCAGGTCTACTTGAGGAGACATATTTTTCCGGAAGTTTCAACCCACTAAGAAACCTCGATGGCGAAATCATTGGCTTCCAAAATTCCACCCATGAAGTAACTCGGCAAATCCTAGGTGATCGAAGGGCAGCCATGTTTAGTCGTATGGAGGCTGCTACAGGGGCTCGACGCTCTTGGGCTCTTCAGGATTTCGTTATCCCTTTTCTCGAATCAAATAAATTGGACGTCCCAATGGCTCTCCTCTATGAAGTAGATGAAGACAAGACTCCTGCGTCTACTCACCTGCTTCTCCGTGGTAGTATTGGCGTTCCTCCTTACCACAGGATGGCGGCGAAAGAAGTCAACATTAACGGAGGCACCGGCCTGGGCCATTTCATCCGAAAGGCGAGCGATTTGGGTACGGTAACGACGCTTCCAGTCGATGACCAGTTTTCTGGAATTGATTGGCAAGGTTTCGGCGACCCAAGCCACCATTTCAGTGTCCTTCCACTCGTAGGGGGTGCAAAAATCTTCGGTTATCTGATCCTTGGTGTTAATCCTCGACGCCCAATTGACAGTGATCACCAGGTGTTTATGAGAGACATTGCTTCGATGATAACCTCTGTAGCTGCCTCAATCTCTAACATTGAGAATGCAAAGAACGAAACAGACCGCCTTGAAAAGCGAGTCAAAGACAGTGAAAAACAAATCACTTTCCTGGCAGAAAATGCATCTGTTGGGATGCTGCATTCTTCTATCGATGGCCTTCCGATATGGGCAAATGAGCAATATTTCAAACTTACTGGTCAAAATAACAAAGGGAAAGGTAAATTCAACGCCAAATTCTTTGACATATATGTTGAAGAAGACATCCCAAAGGCAATGGAATCGTGGCAAAAATTAATCCGCGGCGAACCGTCCGTCTCTGTCGAAATGCATCTAAAGAAGTTGTTTGTTCCGCCATCTGGAAATCCAGAGCCATCGTGTATCTTGTCCCACTCGTTTCCGTACGTTGAGGAAGGCAGAGTACGATCCGTCAGTAAGTTACTCTGCCCATTACCAAGCCTTCATGGATATCCCAGAGCCTTTCTTGGATGCTCAATTCACACTGTTCATTGCATGTACTGACTCTGGTACAGTGACTGTCATATCGGATATCTCCTCCCTCAAGTGGGCTGAAAGAATGGAGGCTCGCAAGGCTGCTGCCGCTGCTGAAGCCAAAAAGAACCAAGAGGACTTCATGGACATGGTCTCGCATGAGATGAGAAACCCTCTATCTGCCATCTATACAAGTGCCGACACAATTACAAAGTCTCTGAATAATGTCCACCCCGAAACTATCACTCGTGCAGAGCTTTTTGAGACGCTTCGCAGTAACGTCGAGTGGGCCAAGACCATCATGTCCGCTGCTAAATTGCAGAAGTGTATAGTTGACGACTTACTTACGCTTTCTAAACTCCAGCATGAGCTGATATCCATCAAGCCGCAGCCTATGCAGCTGCCTGAAGTTGTAGAATCAACAGTTAGGATCTTTGAGTCTGATACCAAGGCACATGGCATCGAACTTACTATGATTCAAAAGCCGAAGCTTAGTGCTGCACAGATTGATTGGATCTTGTGCGATTCCTCCCGTTTCACTCAGATGTTGGTGAACTTCATGACAAATTCCATCAAGTTTACCAGCAAGCAAGAGCAGAAGCATATCACCGTGACATACGGCGCAGTTGCAAAGAATCCCAGGGAAGCATTTCCGAGTGATATTCATTGGGCACCCCGGGACAACGCTCAGCCAGCCGGCTCTCCTACTGGCTCTCCTACCGCAGAGTATTTGCCTCCGGATTCAGAGAAGGTGTACTTGACTCTTTCTGTAAGGGATACCGGCGTCGGAATGACTATTGTTGAGCGACAGAAGCTGTTCAATAGGTTTGCTCAGGCCAGCGCAAGAACTTCAATCCAGCATGGAGGAACTGGGCTCGGTCTTTTCGTCGCCAAAAAGATGGCTGAGAAGATGAACGGAGAGATTGGGGTTTCTTCGGAGCCCGGGGTCGGTAGCACTTTTGCATTTTATGTCGAAGCTGCTCGAACCTTACCTGAACAAAGCGACAATGCAGTCATCGAACAAAACTTTCCCTTGGCAGTCAGGACCCTATCTGGTCCGATTGACGGAATGTTCCCTCCTGAATACACCAACCATATACACGTACTTTTTGTTGAAGACAACCAGTTGAATCAAAAGATTCTTGCTAAACAACTCACTGAAGCTGGTTGTGTTGTTCAGGTTGCCAATAATGGCTCTGAAGCGCTAAATTGGTTGTTGGAGAGCGACTTGTGGCATGAAAACACCTCTGGAAAACGAGTCGATATCATCTTGATGGACTGGGAGATGCCTGTTATGGATGGACTTACCGCCTGTCGACACATCCGAGCATTCGAAAAGGAAGGGAAATATAGACGCCACGTGGAAATCATCGTAACGACTGCCAACGCTAGAGATGATCAGATCGCGACTGCCATTTCCAGTGGAGCTGATGACGTTATTTCGAAACCTTTCCTCCTAGCTGCTTTATTGGACAAGATGAAGACTCGTTTAGCAAACTCTACCGCCAGTATGGCTGAGGTTTCTCGAACGTTGTCGGAGCCATGACTACTAGGATTTCTTTGTGGATTTTTAAAATTCTTCGGACTTTGAGATTCATTTCGCTGTACAGACAGATTCTCTTTTATCCACTGGTAGATCGTCGGCTAGAAAGGACGTAAAAAGAAACGGAGAGATATGGAGTTACAAAAGAGTTTGTGGGGATGATTGAACGTTGAGAGTTGGGGAGTGGTGGCTTGGTGTTGAGAGTCTGCATTCAAGAAGTGCTCTTGAACGTGATCTGGGCTGTAATTGGGGTTGGTCGTGCCTTTTTTTATTTTCTCTCCCGACTACATGACTTGAAATTTCTTTGTTTTTTCCATTTTTTCCCCCGCTGATATGAGATGAGATGGTTCGCATATGGAGGGCATTCACAAATGGCGTTCTATACCCCTGGGTCAGCATGATTTGTCATGAAGTTGATTTCAGTTGTTGTTGTTGTTTTTTTCATTTCCCTTCTCCTTTTCTTCTTTGCCTTTTTTTCAATCAATTTGATTACTTTTTTCTTCTTCTTTCCTTTCTTTCTTCCTTTTAATTGTTTAGATTTACTCGCATGGTTGCAAGGGATGGATGGATGGATGGATGGGGAATCTTAGTTTGGTTGGTTGGTTGGCGTGGCGTGGCATGGCATGATAGCGTTCTGACTGACTGGCGATATTGCGATTGAGAGATGAAATTCAAGTGTGGTGTGGACCGTGTGGTCAACTGATTTGGTTGGTTGGTTGAATTTTACAAGTAATTTCCCTTCTTCTTCTTTTTTCTTCTTCTTGTTTCTTAACGGCTGTGAATGAGAGGGTAGTTAGTTATGGGTACATTACATACTGGAATGGAAATGAGATATGATGAGATTCTTCTTTCTTGTTGTTGTTGGCAGTTTGCTGATTGATGCGGATTCGCTCTGTACTGTACTGTACTGTACTGTACTGTGGATCTATAGGGTACTGTACCGCCCCTTCGTAAAAGTAGCAAGAATCTAGGGTATCTTACTAGTGTGTCGCAGAGTATTCAGCAAGGTACTTTGCATGTGTATTAATATTATCAGAGGAACCATCAACCAGCCACACCACGTCAACCCCTCCAAAACCTTTCCCCCGCCCCCCCCCCTTGCTGTCAATTCAACCAGCATTGCAAACCCATTGACCCCCGTACCCTTAGCCCAGGACCACCACACCTCTCCATCCAGAGACGTCTCTTACTCCAACCTACCACGCAGGATAGACGACATACCTTTCTAGGTGTATGTACAGTACGTTTTACAATTGCCTGGGGTTTATTGTTGATAGAGTGGGCTCTTGGTACGTTCTTGGTATGTGGGTGGTATGTGGGTGGTTTGGTTTATATGTTGGTTTTTACTGTAGGAGGAAGTTGTTGTGCTGGTGGTGGGGATTGGGTGCTTTTAGTGGGTGGAAAGAATGGAAGGATGGACTGGATGTGGTGTGTGGGTTGGGTGGGTCCTTGATGATTGGTTTGGTTTGGGCACTGGAGTTGGGAGGTGGGAGGTGGGAGGTGGTGGTTATCCTAGGCCTGTGGAATGAGGATGGAGGGGAGGAGGGAGGGATTGGGGGGTTGTTGTGTGGATGTGGTATGTGATGTGGTGTGTGGAAGTTTTTGAGGAGGGGATTGAGATGGGTGAGAGGGCTAGGGGGCTTGCTTGATTTCTGGGGTTTCCTGGGTTGTGAGGCGTTGGTTGTTTTGGTTAAGTTTTGTGTTGCTGTTGCTTGGTAGGCGGGATATGGATGAGGAGTTGTGGATGGTGGGTTGTGAGTGGTTGGAAGTGGTTGTGGGTGTATGTGAAGGAGGAATAGATTTTTAATGTCTTTGAATATATAAAAAGTTAGGTATTTCGTTGTACTGTACTTACAGAATTAGTCGTAGGCAGACAGGATACTCGACTTACAGAATTAGTCGTAGGCAGACAGGATACTCGTCAACAGCGAAAGAAATAACTACTCAACTACTTAAGTATATCCGGGTTATACTTAATTAGGTTTGAGTAGGTGGTTTAGTTGAGTAGATTAGAGTAGTGGTACTACTAGTGGAGTCGACTGCTTGAGTAATACTTAAGTAGTTTTACTATAAATACTAACTAAAGTACAAATAGCTAGTATTTATAAATATCTTCTCGCTAAAATAGATTAAATAGTATAGCTACCGCTATTTGTCTTTTACAAGTTTAAAGGAAGAGTCTATAGAACTAATCAGTAAAGAGTTTGATATATATAAAGCTTATATAAACTTACTGTTCGAGGAACTCGCTTATGTCTTTCGAGTAGGTGGACCGACAAGCCGGAACCCCTATGCGCGCTACAGAGCCTCGGTCCGAGTTACTCTGTACTACTCAAGTAGTACTCTAACCTAGTTAACTCTTGGCGAGTAGGTTAGGGTAGGGCTAAATCTTACTCAATTAGGGTTGAGTAGGTGCTCCTACTCGACTCTACTCTACTAATATTTTTCGCTGCTCGTTATTTTTAAAATTTTAAGTGAAAATACGATTTCTTCTCTAGTAAAATGGAAAAATACAGAGGGTTTCTGGTTAAGGAGCATCATCCATTCAGGTTGAGCCTGGAAAATGATACATTGTGGATTTGTAGCTTCATGGGTAATTGTAATTAAGGTTTCAAATTCGATATATAGTTGTCGCTTTATAATAGTGAATGAATATTAGCTAGCTTCGGGCGTAGCTGCTCCTTCGGGACTAGCGTGCTCTACTAGCGTACTATAGCACCTACAAGTACGTAGGCACTTAGCTAGCTATACTTGCTTCGGTATATAATAACATAGGACTTAGTTATATTATATAATATAGGTCTTTTATATTATCTATTTATTAATAATAAGTTAAACTAATACTAATTAGTAAGGTCCCTTTATAGAAGGGACGACTTACTATAGTATTACACTTATAGATTAGAGACTCTAGTTATTATTTATACTTACGGAGTATAACTATACTATATACCTATAAAGAAGAGGCCCCTTTATAGAAGGGAATTAGCCTACTATAGAGTATATCTAGTTCTTCTATAATTATAGATTATAGCTATTTATTAAAAAGGTTTCTTTAAACTTACTTATAGAGCCTGTTATAGATAGGAGTTACTTATAAAACCTAATATTACTTTATATTATAGATAGAGCTTTATTATTATAAACTCTTAATAACTTCCTTTAAACTAACTAGATATAACACCCTCCCTAGTTACTTAAATTATTAAGTTTCGACCTCTTAATTAAGCTCTTCGAGAATTAAACAAGTATAAAAGAGCCTTAAATACTTATATTTACACTTTTAGATAGCTAGTATATATAATTCTAGACTACTAGTACTACCTAGATTTACTATATAAAAGAGCCCTAAATACCCTGTATTTATACTTTATATATTCTAGATACCTAGTATATAAGTAACAAGCGTAAAAGAGCCTTAAAATACTTGTATTTACGCTTCTAGACAGCTACTATATATACTTTGTATATTCTAGACTACTAGTACAGGCAGTACCTACAAGCAAATTCACCTTGCAAAAGAGCCCTGGATACCCCGCATTTGTACTTCGCATATTCCAAACACCCGGTACGCAAGCAACAAGCGCAAAAGAGCCTCAAATACACGCATTTGCGCCCCCTAGACTGGCGGTACTGTTCTTTCCCGACTGCCAGTACAGGCAGTACAGTTCTTTCCCGACTGCCAGGACAGGCAGTACAGACAAGCAAAACCACCCCGATTCACCCTGCAAAAGAGCCCCGAATACCCCGTATTTTGAGTATTCACACTGCCGGTACGAGTTACCACACAACCGGTACAAGCAAGCAAAACAAGCAAAATCACCTTACGGAAGAGCCGCATACTCGCATTCGCATTCCAGACCCCCGGTACAGTACAATCCACAGACAAGACGAACCACCCCCCTTTACAAATAAGCGATGTCCGAACTCAAAGAGCCTACCGAGGCACAGCGCCAAGCCACCGACTTCGTATTGAAACATATCGAGATGTATAAGAAGGATAAGGACCGGTACAACAACGAATGGTACGGTGACGAGCATATCTGGTATATCTTTACGGAGGACTTCGAAGGCTGGACCGAGGAACGCTTTAGACTAGCTAAGAAGTCAGTCAATAAGGAGCTACGGCGGACACTTCGGTATAGAGGACTGAAGGTACGTCAAGGAGGGAATGTGGCTAGGATTCTGTACGAGACCCTAGGCCAGGAGAGTTGGTAACCGAAATAAATGGACGGATATAATTGGACAGGATGGATTTGGACAAGGGAGATTCGGAGAGACAGATTTGTACAGGCAGAGGCTTTGGTCACTATTATATAGCGTTCTAGCTCTTCTTTCTAAGTTGTGCCAGTGTCGCTTTATAATAGTGAATGAATATTAGCTAGCTTCGGGCGTAGCTGCTCCTTCGGGACTAGCGTGCTCCACTAGCGTACTATGGCACCTACAAGTACGTAGGCACTTAGCTAGCTACACTTGCTTCGGCATGTAACAACACAGGACTTAGTTATACTACATAATATAGGTCTTTTGCATCACCTATTTATTGACGATAAGTCAAACTAATAATGATTTGTGTGACCAGGGAAGGGGGTGTCGCACCTGGTCAGTTCGAAGGAGGGGGAGTATTTCGGAGCGTCTTTGTAGTTGTTCGAGAAGCCTCCTACTAGTATTGCGACTAGCGTGAGGGAAAGGAGGGCCGTAAGTCAAGCAAATACTAGGAAGTGCTCAACCACGGATCGTAGGCCAGATAAATACTAAGAAGTACCTGGTTACGATAGTGTGATATCAATACTTGTTCCAGAGAATTCGCCTCGACCTGTCAAGGCAATCTCTTCGTAAAACAAGATCACACTCTCAACGGCTCTCTGACAGCGACGCTACTAGTGATACTGAATAGCGTACAATACTTGTGTCGTACAGAGAGTTATCTGCTCTGTGATTCATACTGCGAGAGAACAACAAGACTAAAGTCAAGCTGATCTGCGAGCGCGTATAGATCACTGATCAGTGTTGGTTTGACTTATTCAGTCAAGTGGGTGATGCAAAAGACCTATATTACTATGGTAATAACTAAGTCTCGAGGTTGCATGCCGAAGCAAGTGTAGCTAGCTAAGTGCCTACGTACTTGTAGATACCGAAGTACGCTAGTAGAGCGAGCTAGTCCTAAAGGAGTAGCTACGCCCGAAGCTAGCTAATATTCATTTACTATTATAAAGCGACACTGGTATAACTTAGAAAGAAGAGTAAGAACGCTATATAATAGTAACTAAAGCCTCTGCCTGTACAAATCCGTCTCTCCTATTTAAATCCATCCTGTCCAATTATGTCCGTCCATTTATTTCTTGTCCGATCCATTCCTCGCTTAATTGTTTCGGGGCACAAAAGCAGAGTGACTAATTCTACTTTTGTACTTGACAGAAGACAGAGTAGTCAATTCCGTCTTTTGTAGAAGTGAATCGTATGTCGTATCGTATGTCGTATGCCACATACTGGCAAGTTTCCTGATTGGTTGGTTGAATGCTATAAATGCGGGGTATTCGAGGCTCTTTTGCAGGTGGTACCGACAGTCTTTGAAGAGCAAATACGGGGTATCCGGGGCTCTTTTACAGGGTGAATTTGCTTGTAGGTACTGCCTGTACTAGTCGTTTAGAATATACGAAGTATATATAGTAGCTGTCTAGAAGCGTAAATATAAGTATTTTAAGGCTCTTTTATACTTATTACTTATATACTAGATGTCTAGAATATATAAAGTATAAATATAAGGTATTTAAGACTCTTTTATATAGTAAATCTAGGTAGTACTAGTAGTCTAGAATTATATATACTAACTATCTAAAAGTATAAATATAAGTATTTAAGGCTCTTTTATACTTATTTAATTCTTAAAAGGCTTAATTAAAAGGTTAAAACTTAATAATTTAAGTAACTAGGGGGGGTATTATACCTAGTTAGTTTAAAGGAGGGTATTAAGAGTTTATAATAATAAAGCTCTATTTATAATATAGAGTAATATTAGGTTTTATAAGTAACTCCTATCTATAATAGGCTTTATAAGTAGGTTTAAAGAAACCTCTTTAGTAAATAGTTATAATCTATAATTATAGAAGAACTAGATATACTCTATAGTAGGCTAATTCCCTTTCGTAAAGGGGCCTCTTCTTTATAGGTATATAGTATAGTTATATTTTATAAGTATAAATAATAACTAGAGTCTCTAATCTATAAGTATAATACTATAGTAAGTTGTCCCTTCTATAAAGGGACCTTACTAATTAGTATTAGTTTAACTTATTATTAATAAATAGGTAATATAAAAGACCTATATTATATAGTATAACTAAGTCCTATATTATTATATGCCGAAGCAAGTGTAGCTAGCTAAGTACCTACGTACTTGTAGATACCGAAGTACGCTAGTGGAGCGAGCTAGTCCCAAAGGAGTAGCTACGCCCGAAGCTAGCTAATATTCATTCACTATTATAAAGCGACAATAGTAAGTAGTAATATAACCCATCATAGCTTACGTTGAGCTTTCAAGAATACTTGAGTAAGTGTTGTTTTTGATATTGATATCTATTAGAAGTTGCAAAAATGCTTTCATTTGATTTCTTTTAAGGGGTTGGGTGTAGATAAGGGAATTGAAGATGGATACCTACTGGTTCTTTTCTTGCTAGTAGGATGGTTGAAATGTGATTAAATGAGTGAGACGCCGAGACATTGGTGCTAAAGTTTATGGAGAGATTTTTATTGTTACTAGCTAGCTAGTGTTGTCAGAATTATACTGACCAGTGGTTTCCACTGCACGGAACCTGCATGCATGAAATGGAACAGGAGTGTACAACAAAGGAGGGACATATTTATACCAGGGCCATATAAGCCAGGCTCCTGCCCAGAGTACGTAATTAGCTCCCTAGTCATCTGAATACAACTCTTCTGGCACCCTGGCCTTCCATATTCTTAGCAACAGCTAGGTATATAGGCGTTACTGTAATACCACCGATATTGTGACTTGTTTGATGTTAAGATGCAAGGGCCTGTCTGAAACTTATTTCGCTTAAGTAATAGCTCATGAATCGTATGAATGATAAATTTTACTACAAAATATATCTACTCTATAGGTTACGACATCCCCCCTTTTTAAAGTAAGGGGTGTAAACATCGTTCTTGTTTAGAGAGTTTTAATAGTTTCTTAGCTAGGAGAGCGTACAAACGGGATAAATGTTATATATTAGTTTTTAAAACTGCTTCTTTGCTTTTATAGAAATTACTTCTTCTTCGCTTCGAATATTCTTGATCTTGGAGTTATAAAAGTGAGTTATAACTCGTAATCCTTGATGTTGTCGATTCAGGTAATCCGTATTACGCGCGGGTACTCCCTCGCATACAGCGGAGGGTCTGTCTTGAGGAAAATTTGTATTGCCGTGCTGTGAGCAAGAAGGAGGATCGGGCTAGGGATGAGTTGCACTAGCTTGCACGTTTTATAGACTGGAGTTGTTAAAATTGAGAGATGAAATGGGAGATATGTGGAAGAAAGTTGTTGTGGAGATGGTGTGTGGAGAGAAAGAGCGGAGTCAAGAATAGGATAGAAACTTCAAACTAGAATTCTGGTCAGGAGACTTGTGAGAATGAATGATGTAGACAAATCAGCTACGAAGTTTTTAATACCTGAAGGGTTTTTATATACGGTACCGTATTTCTTTTCAATATTTCAAGCGAGGATGAAAACAGATGATAACAATAACAATAAGACCAGACAAATAGACAGACTCCAGCATTCAAATTATCCAAAGATAACCACTCAAACACCAGCCAAAACCAAACTCCATTTTAGCGAGCCAGTCCAAGGGGGAGTAGTCATGCCTGCAAGTCTGCCCTAAATTCCAGGCCAAAATACGAGTCGCGTCATCCTTCCTTTCAGATAAGGCAAGCTCCTTATCGCTAGATCCCTCACAATACTCGTACTGTACAACAACAATCTCCTGTCCTCGCAATACATACACCATTACATCGGGAGACCCTCTCCATTGGGAGATGTAATTCATAAAACATGAGCTCGCTCCTGGAATACTTGCAGAGCACCGAGCCACAATTTCGGAAGTAAGTGGTTGTCTTTCTTTCTTGGTTACTTGGTTTCTGTATTTATCTTGAGCTCGAGGGGAAGAACTAAATACTACACAACATCAAGGTAAATAGCTAAAGCTAACCCCACCCACCAGAGCCCGCCTCGCAGCCCTCTACTCCGACTTCCGGCACCTCCAAACCCTCAACCCAGACGGCTACAACGCCAACATAACCGCCTGGCAACGCGGCCTCCACTCCGCCCTACTCTCCGGCCACATCCCCTCCTCCACATCAGCACCACCCAACCTCCTCTCCCTCTCCATCTCACCCTCTCTCCTGCGCGCCCTCGACACCAAGGACTGGGGCCGCCCCCTCGCACTAGGCAGTGTCGTCCGCGAAGCCGTCGCGAAACAAGAATGGATTCCTGAAATGCAGTTCCAGACCTGTGAGGGGGTGTATGCGAAAGCGAAGGGATGGTGGATCTCGCCNNNNGAGCCGACCGTGTGTTTCCGCGGAGTGAGATGAGAGGGAGATTTGGTGATTTACTGGGCGAGGGGAGGATGTTGTCGGAACATGATTTTGGGGTGCTGTTGAAGTTTTTGCAGAGGGATAGGGGGGTTTTGGTTTACGATGAGGAGACGGTGAAGATTTGTCACGGGGAGAGGGAGGAGATCACCGAGGAGGATACCACGATAGTTTCGCTCAAGACTTTGATCAAAGACCTTGAAATTCAGACACAAGTCCTGACCAAGAGAGTCGAGGAATTGGAAATCACCGCAAAAGAGGCCGTTACGCGTAAGAACCGAGTCGCTGCCCTCGCAGCTCTTCGCTCGAAGAAACTCGCCGAAACAACACTAACCAAAAGACACGCTACTCTCGCTCAACTAGAGGAAGTGTTTACCAAGATCGAACAGGCTGCAGATCAAGTCGAGTTGATCCGCGTGATGGAAGCTAGTACGCAAGCACTCTCAAGCCTCAACAAGGCAGTCGGAGGCGTAGAACGAGTGGACGATGTAGTCGACCAACTAAGAGAGCAAATGAGCCAAGTCGATGAAGTCGGCAATGTTATCGCAGAAGTTGGACAGGGTGCTACAGCCGTGGATGAAAGCGAGGTGGACGATGAGCTAGAAGCCATGGAACGCCAGGAGCGAGAAAAGATGGAAGCGAAAGAGCGGAGGGAAAGAGAAGCAAGGGAAGAGAAAGAAGCTGCCGAGACGAAAGTACGGCTGGATGCTTTGAAGGAAGTAGAGCAGGCGGCGAAGGAAGCTGCGAGCAAGTCACAAGAAGCAGATACGGAGATGGACCAGGAGACGGAGGAGGATCTGGAAGACAGTATAGAGAGGATAAAAGTCATGGCCTTATGATCAGTCATGAATACGAGATCTGTTAAAACACAGGGTATGTGTTTTCACGGCGTTGTTGATAGATGGAAGGGGGTATTGTCAAGCGGCTCTGTGATGAGCTGCCTCTGAACATAAATTTGTTATTATTGTAAAAATTACTGGAACCATTCTGGCTTCTCATGATACGAAGACCCATTCTCAAAACCATTCGAATGAGTCGCATAAGCGGGGTACATGCCTGGGTACTTGTCCGAATCCGGATCAGGACGACCTTCATTGCCTCCTGGCACCCTGGGCCGTGGACTTGGACGTTGATCATTTCTATCAGGTAATCCGTATTGCCCATTATGCGTATTATGAGTGGCAGAATTTTCTGTAACCCCGTTCTGAGAACCTGGAGTTTGAAAGCCCGCGCGATGCATTTCGTATGGCCCTTGAAACTCATTATCGGCGGGAGTTGGTTGTAGATTTGAAGCATGAGGTTGAGAGTTCTGCTTCTTAGGTGATGGGCTTTCCTTGGCTGCTCTCTCAGCAGCCAGCTTAGCCTCATGTTGGTAAAATAACTCAGTTTGGCGGTTCCAATCTTGCATAGTTGGGGGAGTCGACCACTCATTTGAGTTATAAGGTTGGGAGTTTTGCTTTATAGATGATGAGCTTCCCTTGGCCACTCGCTCAGCAGCAAGCCTATCTTTCTGTTGGTTAAACAACTCAAATTGGTGGTGCCAATCTTGCATAGTTGGGGGAGTCGACCACTCATTTACATTATGAGTTTGGGAGTTTTGCTTTATAGGTGATGAGCTTTCCTTGACCGCTCTCTCAGCAGCCCGCCTATCTTCATCTTGTCGAAACAACTCAGCTTGTCGTTCAAATTCTTGCAAAAAGGTAGTTGGGGGATTCGAATCGCGCACAGGATCCACCAGGGGCGCTGGAATGGAAGAAGCTTCAGGAACACTTGAGACCGGGGGAGAAAGTAAAGGAGACTTCGGTCGAGATTCTACTAGCTTTTTTGATTCCTGTGCTTTCTGTTTTGCCTGAGCAATCAATTGCTTGAATGTGTCGTCATTTCGATTTGACCATGCCTCCCTATCAAAGTCCTTACTTCGTATCTGAGCTCCTGAAGAATTCATTTGTGATGCATGAGCGCCCTGGGTTCGTTCCCATACATCTAACTCGCCTCGTAATTCTGCTTTACTCTTCGGGTGAGTGGCATCGCAATTAGCGTTCCATAGCGTTACCCATTCCGTAAATCTCCGCTGCATCTCGGCTTTGGTGCCCCAAGTTGGAATTGAATGCTCCGCGAGCTTTTTTCGAAGAACAGCATCTTTCATCGTTGCATAATGTACTTGCGCTAATCTCTCAGGCCGCTTCTCTGGCGCTTTGCCTTTCGCTGGCAATATTGAGGCTTTCTTGCTAACGTTGAACTTGGCGGGTTCATCTGGACATCCACGGTCGATATGGGAGTTTATAGAAGCCTCTTTAACTCTTTTCGAGCATATGGGACATTGTACACAGCCATCCTCTAAAGTAAACGTTAGTCCAGTCCATAAGTTCAGAGTTCTGCAAGAGTTGGTTCCAAAGGACTGCATACCTGGTATATATTCGTCATCCTCTTGATCCGAGTCTACTATCACAACTTGCTGCGTCGACCGAGTCTGCCTCGTTGATCTCGTCCTCTTACTCGCTGGTTCCTCGTCATCTACAGCGTGTGACTTCTCTCGACCTCGTTTTGGCGCACTTTCCCCAGCCGGCGCAATTGGTCGGGTCGCAAATGCAAATACCTCCGGTCTTGCCTTCTTAAACCCCTCCACCAAATCCTCCATTGCCGCATTATTTCGTAGCTTCAACTCCTGATCCGCCGTCCTGCAGGCAGGGCATTTTCCATCGTTACCGAGACACCTCCGTATACAAAGCGAGCAGAAGGTATGTGAACAAGATGTGATCATCGGCGTTTTATAGAAGTCCTTGCAGACTTGACATCGTAGGGCAGCATCGACTGCAGATAGCGATTTTAGAGGAGTCTCGAGCCAATCCGTCGGGTCGGGGACATCGTATGCATCGAGTTGTTGGTGTTTATTGCTCATTTTGTATTGTACAGTAGGTTGTCAGGGTAGAGGTTGAGAAGCTGGCAGCGAGTTCAACGGTCCATGGAGTGGGAAGTGTGATGAATTGCACTGGTGCTTTTGAGCTATGCACAAATTCACAAACGGCAAGCGGAATTCCTGCAGGAACTTGCAAGTGAAGGTATAAACCTGAGAAGGTTGGGGTGTGGCGACAAGGCTGATGCGAGTGATGAAGGTGATGAAAGAACTTGTGGCTGTCGCGTTAAGTGGAAATCGCGTCTCTCCAGGAGAGACGCGCCGGCGATTTACATCCCGAGGTTCCAACGAGTAAATGTAGAAAAACAGCAACCACACCAGAACAAAACAACAGACACAATGGCAGATTACAAAAGCTATTTGGCTGCGAGGATATTGACCGAAGACAATGCCGTCACCTATCGACTCCTGAGCCGTGTATTGAAAGTCCATGTCAACGATGCGAAAGAGTAAGTACATGTCTCCCCGCCAACTCTCGAAGCTTCCAACTGATAATTGCTAGAATGCTCTATGACTTCCACAGAAGTCAAAACCAAAAGAAACCTGGAAGTGTTCATGCGACATATTTAGTCAGCGGTACAAAACGAAAAGAAGATCCACCAGCCACGATTGGAGGGGTAAAGGACGAGGATGGGGATGATTACATGCAGAGCAGTCCATTCATGGGCAGTTCCATGCTACAACCCGAGCAAGATCAAGGCACAGGAGCAAGTTCAGTTCTGGAAATAACCTTGGTTCGAGAGGAAGATCTGGAGAGTAAGTCACTATCCACCCTCAGTACAAGCAGACTGCTAATCGCAATCCCTAGAATTACGCTCCGAATATGAACAAATCAACTCAATACACATCTACAGTCTCGAACCCAATCCACTCAAAGACCTCCAAATCCTCTCCGACGTAACTCGCGAACTACAAGAACTCTGCGCCTCAGAAGACGCCCTCGAGTCCCTTCCTACATACGGAGCAATAACGAACCCCTCCGCCAAACGACGAGCAACACGCAAACCCCCACCACCACCCGCTGCAACACAATCCAAGCCCGCCCCTCCCAAATCCAAACCCGCAGAAGCAAAGCCCCTCCCCAAAAAGGAAGAACCAAAATCACAACCCTCGACAGCAAAAGACTTCTTCGGCAAAGGAGGAAAAACCAAAGAGCCTACAAAACCCAAAGGCGGAGCTGCGTCCGCTTCAAGCAAAGAATCTACACCCAACCCCCCAGCCTTGAAGAAGGAATCCTCAAGTCTCTTCAAGTCCTTCGCGAAAGCTAAACCGAAAGCCAAACCCGAGGCAGAAGAAAGTTCCGCAGCTGCGTCGCCAGCGGAGGATTCGCCTATGAAAGATGTTATCTCCTCAGATGACGACGATGATGAACCATTCATTCCCGCCCCACCAAAGGAGGAAATTGATCGTAACCGACGACAGAGGAAGGAACGGGAAGAGGCTCTGAGGAAGATGATGGAGGATGACGATGAAGAGGAGGACGAACCCTCTCCCGCCACGAAGGTAGCAGAACCCGACGAAGAAGAAGAGAAGGAAGCACCAAAAACCAAATCCAAATCCAAATCTCCGTCTGAAGAGAAAGAAGAACCCCCCGTCGTAAGCGGAGGCAGAAGACATGGTCGAAGGAGAGTACTGAAGAAAAAGACCGTCAAAGACGAGGATGGATATCTAGGTATTTCATTTCATCCCTTTTCCCCTTTCCTTTTCCCTTCCCATCCCCACAAAACCAGATCCCCTAACAAAACCGCAACGGAAATAGTCACCAAAGAAGAAATGGCCTGGGAATCCTTCTCCGAGGACGAGCCCGTTGCGAAGCCCAAGCCAAAACCACAGACTAGTACAGCTGCCACCAAGAAGAAACCCGTGGCAAAAGCTGGTCAGGGTAGTATCATGTCGTTTTTTGGGAAGAAGTAGTTTCTTAGCTGGTGTTACTTAGATGGGCGGTGGGAATGTGACGGGATGGTGTGATGAAGACTCATAATAACTAGGTCCACCAGGCTGGTCTATGTTGTACAGTACGATTCGACATTTTGGCAGGGAGACATAGGTAGGTAGGTAGATAGATACAGTAATGAAGATACCATTTAATATGACCCAGACACTCGCATACCCAACACATCCCCTTTAATATCGCAATAATAAAGATCTTCCTTAATTACTCCTCTAATAAATCCCACATTTTACATAAAACCCCTCGCGCAGACTTCTATAACATCTCATATATTACACAGTACCCTCCCAAACCTGCCACAAGTATGCTAAAACCCCTTCCCTCCCAGCTATTTCAAACCCCATGAGAGAATTAAAAAAGAAAACCAGAACTCCAATCCCCACAATCCCATCATTAAAACCCGCCGTCGCAACAAAGTGAAGAGAGGAATACAAGTAAGATTACTTTTATTCAACAACATAAGGTTTCGCCCCCGGTCCAAAGAGTAAATGCGGTTTCCTAGCCGCTAGATCTAGGATCGTTTGCGCGAAGACGCTATTCGCCCCTATTATTCGCATTAGCATCTTATCCACATACTATACCAATATTACAAGATAGGGTAGGTAGGTGAAGTGATGGAGAGAGATGGAAGGTGGGTAGGTAACTTACAAGCAAACCAACTCCGGGTGAAGTCCCGGAGTCGGTTGACGTTGATGGACTCGTGGATTAGGCCTAATCTGCTGGCGCTTAGGACCTTTTGCAGACATTCTTTGATTTCCTCGTCGTCTTCGGAGGTCATTGCTTGGAGGAGGAGACTCATGGGCCATGCGTGCTCGAGGCCTACGTGTGGGCCTGGATGGTTCGATTAGTAAATGGGACTCGCTTGTTTTATATGAAAAGATACGAAAGGGGGAGTAATGAGGTCCAAGAAGGGAGTGAGGGAGAGGGAAAGAGAAAACATACCACCAATACCCGAAAATGCTCGTCCCTCCAAGTAATAAGGATTACTATCCTTCCTCAACAACATCTTCCTCGTATTCTGGTAAACCGGATCCGTCCTATCCACGAATCCCAGAATCGGCAACGCCAATAACGAAGGCACATTCGCATCATCCATGATAATCTGACTCCCATACCCATCCACCTCGTAAGCAAAAACCCTCCCATACTTCTTATGCTGCACCACTCCATGTTCCCAGATCCCATCCGTGATCGCCTGACTCCGCTTCTCCAAGTTCTGGGCCATGGTGAGATGTTTGGCAGCTCGGAGGACGTCGGCTGTGCGTTTGAGTTCCACGGCCATTTGAGCATTGGCTGGGATGTAGAAACCCAGGATTGAGGCATCGTCTGAGGGTCGGAAGGCAGAGCGGATGAGACCGGTGCCGAAGTTGAGGGGGTTGCCTACGCCGTTCAGAGAGAGCGTTTCGGTTCCCAGGTCGGTCCTGCGTGAGAATGTGTAGGAGTTCTTTTCATAGCGACCACTGGTGTGGTCGAAGGTTGATTGGGATTGTTGATCCAAGACTCCGAGTAGTGTCTCCAGTGCGAGGAACCATCTTTTGGTCATAAACTCAGTTGATCCGGTGCTGTTGGCAAAGGTGTTGCCAATTGCTAAGAAGTGGGCCAGAGAATCTAATTCGTATTTACATTCGAATACAAATGTTGGCTCGTAGGCCGGATGAACCACGTCCTGCTGTCCATTGTGGGCAGGTGGAATTTTTGATCCCGGGGGAGCTTGAAAGGCATTGCAATATGGCGATTCGATCACGTATTCCGCTTGTGTATTTATAGCTCCCAGAATGAGATTGAAGATCTTCTTATCACTTTTCGCCAGCGATTGGTATTGTAGTAACTGGTTTGTCGAATCTCGTAACCACTCGGCATTAATATCCCCAGTAACGATGAACGATTGTGGCCCTTCCCACTTCCCTTCCTCTTTCGTGCCTCGTTTTAACTCGGTATGTTTTTGGGATTCAGTGCCATCTACATGCCACCGCACCGTCGTATCGAGAGTATTAGGAAACGCATTCTCGAATAGCCTCGCCATGGATTTGTCCGTCATTCTCGACGTAATATCCTCAATAACCGTCTCTACCAGAGGCGAGGTGAAAGTCCGACAGTATTTCGAGGGTCGCTGAAAGGGTAGTTGCATTTCGCCCTCGGAAAAGGGCTCGCTGGAGTCTCATTAGCTTCCAAGTTGCCCGGAAATGGGAATAGGGACCACTGACTGATTAAACTGAGAATACATCTTATAATCCGGACACGCCCTGGTATAATCCTCATCCAGGACCTCCTGAATCTCATCATCCGACTCAACGTCAAGTCCCATCACTACACCACAGACTCCCACCCATATCGGCCACGATCTAAGTCCAAGCTTGACCATTTTTTATGTTTTTTTGCGTGAAAGGTCAGCTAATACTATTCTCATTCCTTCCACATCAACGAAGGTTCTTCGAGGTAATCATAGGCGGAGAAGATTGCAGTTGCAATGGTGGTGTTGTTAAGAAGATTGGAGTCAGTACCCACGTTTCAAGCCGAGAGCCTTGCGCAATGGGACCTGGAAGGCTCCCGAAAGTGGGTCTCCAAGGCTGGCCTTCACCACAACTGTACGTATCAAGACCAGGAGAATGCCTCCAGAAGAAAGTATACCATATTGACCATTTCTCGTTACCAAATTAATACGACACATTATTAGAGCCATAATGCTTCACAAATTCGTATTTGTACACCAAACTAATTCTGGAAAGATTTCCTCATACCCTCCCAGTCGAGGATCATTATTTCTACCCCTCCCCCTTCCTGGAGATAGCATTCATGCAGCTACGTAAGTCCCATGTATGAACATTCCTTTCTAATCGCCCAACGCCAACCCAATGCTCCTCCAACCATATAATCGCTCAACAGATGGTATATGCAGAGATCCGACCACAAAAAAACTAATTAACACCTTCACAATTGCTCAACCCCACTCATTCAAACTGAAGAGAGGGAGTAGCTTCGTCTTTCACATCAACGAGAGCCCTTTGCAAGGGTGCTGATTCAAGACTGGCTCCCATTAGACTCCTCCTATGCGGCCGTGAGGTAAACGACTCGCTCTCTTCAATCGACGTATCGATCAAGTCATCAACCGCTCCAGGCCCCTCAACCGCAGATTCAGGGTATGAAGCCCGTTGCACTGCCTTCTGCAGCGCCTGTAGATAATTGTTTGCATGTGTAAACTGAGCCAGGCTATCTTTGTTGGGAAGCGTGTCATACTTCGCAATTGCTTCATCTAACCGTAGTCTCGATTGTTGTATCTTCTTGAGTGTAAGCCAAGCATCAGCTGCATATATACTCCACATGGCCGATTTCCGGGTTCTGGCACCCCATAAACCAGAACCGGCTCCTTTTTTGGAGGCATAGCAAATCGAAATACGCTCCTTTAAAAGTGCCTCCCCTATAGGTCCAGCGACTTTGTACTCGAGCAGTTTTGATCCCCACTTGGCTGCATCTTCAGTCGCTGACCCACCTCGAAGTCTCAAAAGTTCCATGCCCAGAGCGAGGCAGCGGAAAGCACCGTATGAAGCACCGCAGCGTGTGAGGTAAGAATATGATGCAGTCTCCAGCATCTGTTCAATTGTCTCCGCCCGGACTTTTGGACTCAAAGTTTGCGGGATTAAAAGTGTGCTGATAGCTGCCATTTCGTTGGCAGCAGCATGGTATCTCCATGCTTTGTCGTTGTTGAAATCCGACCGCAGTAAGTCGTAAGTAGACTGGGCAAGTTTCCAATCCCGAAGCATGAATGCATAATCTGCTAGTTTCCGCATAATGGCTTCTGGAGTATTTGGCAGATAATAGCCCTGCACTGCATCGTAGTTGCTGTTAGAGCCAGAAGATCCACCGGTAGAATTTCTTGAACTACTCCCAAATCCCGTCCATCTTTTTGACAAGCTCATGAACCGACCACCAATGCCCCGCCGTCGTGATGCTACCTGGTCATTCCAAGTTGATACACATCTTTCCATGGACGGAATGACGGATTGAGTAACCATTTCTCGGATAAAAGTCTTGATTGCTGTCATGTCGGATTCATAAATACAAGGGTACGAATTCTCGAAATCTTCTAGCACTTCTCGACTTTGTATATCCGCGAGTTCTTCAGAAGCTGAAACCCACTCACAACGAGGCATCCGGAAGCTGTCATCATCTGTTGATACGCAATTACTACTTCTAAGACGTAGGAGGTGACAATGAAGCCCGAAATGCTTTTTCATCTGTTCGAAAAGAGCAATCGATTTTGTGATATCGTCCCGCTCCTCATCATGAACCAGGACATAATAGCGTAGGTATTCGCTGTCGACCCAAAGTGGGAACCTTCTGGGCCCAAGTTTTGATTCCTGGTAAAGAGTCCGTAAAGCATCGATTGGGTTGGTATTCCTTGAGCTGATTGCAATTACACAAGCCACGGGATGAGAAAAGGTCTCATGAGGCATCAGAGGAAACCCAGACAGCAGTCTCCTCAGATAAAGAGTATAGAATGGCGACGAGGTATCGAGGTTTTGATTTAGACCTTCCTTGAAGTTCAAATAGTCCTCCGCGCCAGCTCCGTTCATACCCGGAAAATCCTCCGCGTGGGTTAAATGCCTATCAACCAAACTCTCAATTTGTGGTATATTTCCACCAGTTCTAGATCTTTGGCTTGTGGATCTCCCATCAGGCTTCTCGCCGTTCCCGGTCAAGCCGACCCCGTCTTCGCTTTTCCTGGGTAATTCAGGAGGCTCAAGTCCATCCCCGAGTTGCACAAACCGAACGGAAAAGTCGTCCCATGTTTTCCCGGCCCCTATACTGTCTCGCACATTAACTTTGCCTTGGACTCTTTCTCCAAAAGGACGTAATAACTCCCACAGCCCTCCTTCAATGCCTTTATCTCTAACCAACTCGTGGGTGTCGATGGATGTGTGGACCGCAATATGAGGAACGAATGCTTGAAGTATCAGATTTCGTGGATCCCCTGGCTGGTCTGCAGGTGCCATTTGTTGCCCTTCCCCTGGTGTGCCACCGAATACTGATCCGGTCATCCTCGAACGGACGCCACCTATGGGGGAGCTTGATCGTGATCCTGTTGGTGTGGTTGTTGAGGCAAATAGAGAAGATACGGAAGGATTCGAGGCTCGATATGGCAAGGTAGAAGTGGAAGATATCATTGAGTGGTTGTCCATAGAGGCTCGATTTTTGGGCATCCTCAATATGGAGGATGCCACAGGCTCGGGGGACGAGACATTATTGGGAGAGTTCATGAAGAGCAGCGATTGCGCCTTCACAGTCGGTGAAACGCAACTTATCTCGCTGACCTGTCGGCTTCCACAGCGTCACAACGTTTGTAGCTCCAAACGCATGAGTTACAACCAAAGGATCACTACAAAGAAAGTCAGCGAAATGTGGCCTTGTAGTTGGCGAGACAGATGGTTCAGTACATACATGCGTGCATGAACTGATCGGACTGAATCAGCGGAGGAAGTGCTCTAGACATGTGCTCCTGGAATGCATGTGTTGCAAAATGAAGAACACAAACGTGAATTACTGGCAGTGGAGGACAGAAAGTTCACGGCGCACCAGGACTGTGAGGTTGAACCAGATGCTATTATCAGTTCTGGGGTGCTGGGATGAGCCGACTCGGAAGCCGGGAGTTGGAACTCCGACGCCCCTGCATAGAACCTTCCAACCTGCCTGTGTGGACCTCCCACCACTCCCAACCTGACTGTCAAGTTACACGTGATTTATTGGTCTTCTTGGTTGCTATGTGCAGATATTACAAGCAAACAACAATTCTGTCATGGTTTCTATAAGGTGAATGGGCCATGCTCTCCTAGTAGCGAGCGAGGAGTGGGCACATAAGTAGAGGCAGGATTCCATATCAATGCTCTGCCTCTTCATATCCCCTTTGAAAGTCTCCACCGGCATTTGCGCTCGTCAAATTTTGCGAGTCACAACTCCAGTCATCACCGCGAACACTTTCAAAAGAAAACGCAAATTCTCCTCGTACTCTCTAATGAAAAGAAAAGAGGCCGACTCTGAGCTTGCAAGCCCCCACGAGAAAAAGAAGCCACGAGTCACCACCATGGCGACGCAAAAATTACAGCTTACGGCGCAAGAGCAGCGCCTTCGCGGGCTCTTGCTAGATGTCGCAAACTTCATCGATGAGGCCAAGGAGTTGAAGGAAAAGATAGAACTACGTTTCGCTGGCGGCTGGGTTCGCGACAGACTTCTCAACATTCCTAGTCACGACATTGATACGGCTATCAATTCTTTGACAGGTGTGACATTTTGCGAATATATGGCAGAATTCATCACCGATCCCGCAAATGTGGAAAAGCACAATATCAATGAGGGTGAAATTGGTCGCCTTCACACCATTGCCAAAAACCCGGAAAAGTCAAAGCACCTGGAAACAACGACTGTGCTGATTTTTGGCTTTGATGTTGATTTTGTGAACTTGAGAAAAGAGACCTATACGGATGACAGTCGGAACCCTCAGGTAGAATTTGGTACAGCCGAAGAGGATGCTTTGCGACGGGATGCTACAATCAATGCCATGTTTTACAACCTCAAGTCAGATCAAGTTGAAGATTTCTGTGGTGGCTTACAAGATCTCAAAGCCAAGCTTATCAAAACACCACTTGAGCCATTGACAACATTTACGGACGATCCTCTGCGAGTGCTGAGACTCATTCGATTTGCAAGCCGTTTGAATTTTCGAATTGACCAAGACACCGAAGTTGCTATGACCGATCCTGCTGTCACTCAGGCTCTCATGGCAAAAATCACCCGAGAAAGGGTTGGAATCGAGGTTGAGAAAATGCTGAAAGGTAAGCTGGAAGTGCTCCAGTTATTACAAATTGGCTAACCATTTTCAAGGCAAGGATCCAAGGGCTGCTCTTCGTCTTATTGATCGTCTTGGACTCTACAAATTCATCTTCATTGACCCAACCGTTGAGGCAGTAGAACTTCCAAGCACAACAAATTGGTCTCTTGTCTACGAGTTCCTGTATGAGCTAAAAGGCAACGAAACTCCAGGTTCCATCTGGAAATCTTTAGTGAGATCCGAAGATGCCCAGTTCGCTGCTTGGGTACTCGCAGCCTTAACCCCTTGGTCAAAAATCCCCTTGCCAAAACCAACAGCCGCAGGAAAGCAGTTACCACCTCTTCCAACACTCGTGGCTCAAAAAGGTGTCAAGTTGAACGGCAAGATCTGCGACATTGTCACAGGTTGCTTTAGGAATTTCAAAGAGATTACGAACCTACGAGATTCTATTTTGAAGAAGGAGCCACTCATCCATGAGCGCGACACGTTAGGTATGATGGTTAGGAGGTGGGATAATCAAGGCAAGAACTGGCGGCTGCAAGTCTTATTAGCTATTCTCGTGGAGAGTATGACCACAAATGAATCTAGTAAGTTCCCTATTTACAGGCTTTTTCATCCAATAACAACTAACGCTTGCCAGACAAAGCCACTCTTTTGGGTAATTGGCAACAATTTATCGAGCATCTAGAAGTATTAGATCTTATGGACGCCCCTTCTTTGAAACCTCTTGTGAACGGAAATGAACTTCGAAAGGCACTTGGTGGAATCAAAGCCGGAATCTGGATGAAACCAGCACTAGATGTGTGTCTAGAGTGGCAACTAAGAAATCCCGGCAATGAAAACAAGGAAGAAGCAATAGAGGAAGTCAAGAAGAGGAAGGAGGAGTTGAAAATACCCAGTGCTTGAAAAGCCACGTTTGTTTGTTATTGATTTATTGCATTAGCATATAAGCACTGCTCGTACTCCGACAATCTAGTGGACACCCAGTCTGAAAATAATGCTCTGCGTGAGAGGATGAGGTACATTACCTAGTCAGCTGATGCGTTTATATTACCCCGCTGTATGGAATATATGGCGATAAGCAACATCTTACATATGAGGTTTTTATACAATTTAAGCTCGAAGTACTCCATTATTCTTTAATTACTTGTTAAATTCCTTCACAAAACACAGAACCCTATCCATCCTTTTCATTCCTTACGCAGCTTTCAGATCACTCTTCGCTTATATCATCACCATGACAAACAAGCCTCAATACGACACCATCCAACGCCCCTACGATTACATCCGGGGCGCATCCATCGCCCTCATCGAGCGCGAAAACGTCCAAGAAAAAATCAACCCATTCATCAAAAACGCACGCATTCTCGAGCTCGCCTGCGGCACAGGCTTCTACACCTACAGTTTCCTCGACTGGGGAGCCAGCTCTGTCCTCGGTGTGGATGTCTCCTCCGCCATGCTGAACGAAGCGCGTCGGCAGGGGAAAAACGTCTCTTTCATCCAAGCAGACTGTTCTATTCCCCAGATTTACGATGGTGGAAACTTTGATCTCGTCTTCGCTGCTTGGCTTCTTAATTATGCCCCAGATCGTGCGGGGCTCGTCGATATGTTCCGCAATGTGGCGATGAATCTTAGGGATGGAGGAAGGTTTGTGGCGATTACGTGTCCGCCTTCTTCGAACCCGATTGAGTCTTTGGATGCGGAGGTTAGGGCTCGTCCGATGCCTGCTGGCTCCGGGTACTTGATCTATAAACATATCGAGGATGTGGAGGATGGGATTTATTTCCGGGTCCGTGGTGAGACGCCTTTGGGGGAATTGGAGTTTTATAATTATCACCTGAAGAGGGAGGTATATGAGCAGGCTGCGAGAGAAGCGGGACTGGATATTAAGGAATGGGATGTTACGAAGGTCCCGGAGAGGTATTTGAGGGGGGAGGGTCCTGGTGGTGCGAGTTTGGAGGAGTTGGAAAGTTATCGGACGATTCCTAATTATGGAGTTTTAGTCATTTCCAAGTAGAAATACACCAGACGATTTCGTACAGTATATTTCGAACTGGACCTCTTTTTTTTGAAAAGCAAAGTCCCTGATTCAAGTGCTGGAATTTGCTCAATCTTTTGCTCATCCTATGATAGGGAAGATATAGGTGGCAGTCTGACTGCAGCACGGCTGCAACCCCATTTATCCAACTTGCCCCCTATAGTGGTGCCAAGACAGTACTAGGGGTCGCTTAGAACTGCGCGGACGCCCTTCGAGTCGACTAGATAATATTGCATTTCGAAGAGCAACGGAGCTAGAGTCAGCAATGATTTATGGATTGTTCTCCTACTGGGTACATCGTATTGCCATCCTATAGAAAATGGATCGCCATAGAGTGGTTAAACCCCCCTGAAGAGCGGGGAATAGAGTAACCGAAAGATCATGTTGCTTATATACACAAGGCAATGAATGCTAGGATATCTTTCCTAAACCCAAATCACATTTTCCGTCGATACTCTGGTTTTCCTGCCATGACTTTCCTCTCAGATCATGACATCGAAAAGGGCGTGGCAGTGAACCCCACAGAACTTCCAGTCATCGTCAACAGCACCCTCGATCACGACGGAAGCAGCGATTCCAACAACCAAAACCACGACGTAGAACGGAATGACTCCTCTGGAAGGAAGCCAAGCTGTTGTGGCATCAATCTAAAAAGCCTTTGGAGTATCGAAGCACGCGGCATCACACGTGTACAAAACACAGAAAAGAAACCCCCTCAACCTCTCCATGACTACTTCCACATGTTCTCCCTCTGGTTCAGCATCAACCTAGGAGCCGTCAATATAATCATCGGCCTTCTCGGGCCCCTGATCTACGGTCTTGGATGGGTAGATTGTACCTGCATCGTTATCTTTGCGGGGGGACTTGCCTCGTGTGGTGTCTCGTACCTAGCTACCTTTGGTCCTGAAAGCGGGTTGAGGAGTATGGTATTTGCATACTTTCATTTTTTGAATCTCGTTGTGCTGGTGTGTAAGCTAATCTCATTGCGCAGATCCTCGGTCGGTATTTTATGGGGTATTGGCCTTCGAAGATTGCGGCTGTTTGTAATATTGTGCAGCAAGTTGGTTTTGGTACTATTGGGTGTATTGTTACGGGACAGATGATCACAGCTGTCAATGGAGGGGGATTGAGTTTGGCGGTTGGTTGTGTGATTGCGGCTTTGTGTATTGGATTGGTTGCTAGTTTTGGTATTGACTACTTGAATAAAATGGAGAGGTAGTACAATCCATTTACGTTCTGTAAAAGCATATAACTTACGCAAAAGCAGATTCGGATACATCCCTCAAGCTCTGGCGATCTTTGTATTAATCGGTTCTGCTGGCAAGAACTTCAACATTGACGCCGTCTCCGTTGGTGATCCGGCAAGTATTAACGCTAACCGCTGTTCGTTCTTCGCTCTTATATTTTCAAGCATTATAGGATTCTCTGCTGTCAGTGCAGACTTCTACGTTTACTATCCTGAGAACTACCCTAAGTGGATCACCTTTGCTTCGACATGGTCTGGTATTTGGCTCGCTTTGGTCGTCTGCGATATCATAGGAGTCGGCATTGCTACTGGAGTTCCCAATGTTTCTGAATGGAGCGAGGCCTATGATATCTCTTCCGGTGCGCTTCTTTACGCCTGCTTCAACGGCCTGGGTGGATTCGGGGGCTTTTGCGTCGTGGTCCTGTCGCTGGGGTCTATTACCAATAACGCACCCTGTAGTTACAGCGCAGCACTGACAATCCAGACTCTTGGAGAGTATCCGAAAAGAGTCCCCCGTTGGTTCTGGTGCGTCGTCATAACAGCAATCGAGGTAAGCCTTCTTCATTTCCCTTCTCTGCTCATAAAAGAATGCTGATTGAAGCACAACAGCTCGTCCTATCCGTCGCTGGTCGCGATCTACTCTTCACCGTCTTTGAGAACTTCCTTCCCATGATGGCTTACTGGATATGTCCCTGGATTACCATCGTTCTTGAAGAGCACCTCCTCTTCCACAAACTACTTGGGAAACCATTCGAGTGGTCTATCTACGAAAATAGGAAGAAGTTACCGGTTGGAACCGCTGCAACTCTGTCGTTCTTGATTGGTTTCTCGGGAGCGGTTGTGGGTATGTACCAGGTTTGGTATACGGGTCCTATCGCCCTGAAGATCGGGGGCGGATATGGCGGTGATATTGGGGAATGGATCGCTATTGGGTTTACCGGTGTTGTGTATCCGCCGTTGAGATGGCTGGAGTTGAAGAGATTGGGGCGTTAGACTTAGGGACAGGGGCTTGATTGTGATTGCCGGTTGCTTATCTGTTGAGAGCGCCGGGGGTAGAGTTCAGCTACGCCGCTCATTTTCGTTCATATCTTACTATTATACTGAGCTATACAGAATACTCTTTTCAGGAAACTTGCAACTTCAAGGCGAAAAAAGGGATGTTCAGATTAAGCGAGGGGTCGAAAACATGTCCCAGTCACCTTTATTTCTAAACACTCTTCCTACTCTTCTTACCATTTCCTATCTCGATACTACGCTGAAACATCCAATATCACCACCAGGCCCAAAAGACCCAAGGAAAATAATTGCAAAATCAAAAAGGCAAAAGATGATTTGATTGTGTTCCTTAACCCCGACACAGGCGGTGTATTGGTTCATGTTTATCCTCACTACCTAAACAGGGACTTCTTGAGAAAACAATTTGCTCAACATGTTAGACGCGTTACGTGTGAGGTCAAATGAGAGACTGTGCCGACTAGATCATTAAGGTAATTGATTTGGTGCCAGCCATCACGTCGTGGGGTGGCCGGCCGTGTGTGTTCTTGCCAAACCCCCTCGACACTCTATTCCAAAGCGCACCCTATAGTGAATATCAAAACAAAAAAACCAAACCCAGAAAAAAAAAACAGCAAAACCTTTTGGCCCCCCAGCATCGGTCGCAGCTGGGAGGCTCCCCTCAGGCTAAACCCACCCCAGTCGGGAGGCGATGGGTTTTTTCGAGGGTGATTATTTTTTGGTGGGAACAGGATTGTGTGGATGGCGCATATGGGATTTGGGGGAGGGGACACACACTAACTGACTGGGCCAGGCGGGCAGGTTTATTCCCAGTTTTGATGATGGGGGCTGTCTTAATTCGCGATATGGATGTTGTTTTGTGACTTTTGTGGGGCTGAGGGCTACGCGAGGGGCGCTGATTGGTTGGGGGGGGGGCTTCGGAGATATTAGTGGACCTCGACATGGCGACAGCCGACTTTTCTCCGTTTCATACATCTATCATACATACTCGAGATACTCTACATACAAATCACTAGTGAAAAGGTGACCGTGTTGGATCTTGAAGCACTGCAGGCCCCAGAACAAAAACTGTGTCATATATCATGTTACTCAGTCACTCTCAGGTGAGACCTTGACCTTATAGCACATCGCTTTTGCCGTCTGAGCGTCTGAGCGACCACAAGGTACGCTTTCTGGAATTGGGTTTTCAGTATTCTGCGGGATTTCGAGAATTCGTGTGATATTTGGGATAGGCACTGTCACGTCCCACCAAATAGTCACGAGGCTTAGGTTAAGACAGTGAGAGAATGAGGGGATTCTTGGTTGCGCCCATCGAACCTCGCATCGAGATGCAGAGCCGAATTCGAATGTCATGGCAGAGAGTTTGAAGAGGATTGCAACCCAAGATCCCGTGATACTCGAGGTCAAAAAGGACGCAGAGGGAAAATCGAACTTGAGACTGAGCCAGATCCACTAGCTATGTCTTCATAACATCAGGTTAGGTTGGAGTACAAGTCTGTAATCTTCGGTTTCTGTCGGATCCCCTTGTGTTCCGACGAGGGTTTCTGTCATCACTTGGAAATCTTTATTTAGTTCACAAACAGAATGTGGCTAGGGAAACGCTCTGGATCCATCACTCCTTTCGTCTTTATAATCACTCATACCAACAAACCAACAATTATCCATCCTCACACGGACTTAACGGCTGGAGCTCTCAGCCACCGCTTCATTGGGACTGAATGGAACAGTCCTCATGTCAATGTCCAAAGCGCGGCCTCTCGATACTTGATCTGCGTGATTATGATCAGAATGTGCAACTTGAACTTTTGATTCCAACGATCCCATAGCAGATACTTCGATCGTTGAATCATTTTCATAACATACTTTGCGTTCACTAATTGTAAATCAGCAGGTCTCTTCACCTCATTTTGTGGGAATATTGATCCTGGGATCTCGATCTTGAGATGCAACGGAAAAGTTCGCTCAAGTTCTAAGTATAAGTGTTAGCCGTTCGATCCCCAATAATCTTCTTTCTCATCATCATCATTGATCAAAAACAATAACCCACCAGTAGTTCCATATTCATACAGAGACCTTTACTGGCCTCGTCTCCGCTGCCCCAGTAATTGTGGGGGAGGGTAGTGGAACTGCGACCGCTGGTCAGGTCAAGGCAGAATCGACTGATGCTTCTACCAAGTAAGCCACAACCACCTTCCTCCCACAGGTCAACAAACGTGACTGACAAACACAGAAGGCCAACTCATGAAGCTAAATGTCATCTGATAAAGCCATGCCAAAGTACCGCACCTGTTACGAACCCCCAGCTCCGTTCACCACAGCCACCCCGTCGACATGGCTAGCGTTACTCCGAGCTACTGGCTCTTCGCTGATGCCAGCTACACAACCGGTGCTAAGATCCAAAATGTCAAGTCTGATAATATCGGAATTCTCGAGGACGGTGTTCGTTCCATCTTCTAAGATGGCACAGCCTCCAGCAAATCCAACTAAGCGACATTCCCTTTAGCGCCTTGATTTCTAAGCGAAGACGAGTCGGGCTGGATAGTTTAAAGAAGCGCGCAGGATTTTCTTATATTTGCATGTTTGCGAGTTTCTGAAAGGTTGGAGTACATCTGATTTTGTCATTGATTTGTTGTTTTTCGGGCAATGGTTTCAAAGGACGGCACTGATTCGTTTGAATTTTGTTTTGACTTCTGAGTTTACGATTTTTGCTTTGGTGCTTTACTTTTGGCTTGCGGTGTTTTATTTTGATCTCTTTTAATTTTCACTTCACAGCAATAAATTAAGTTAGCTCCTCTACCTCCCTAGCTCTCCTTTCGGTATCCTTCTTGGTTTACTTTTCGAAACACTTATGAACGTGCCCTTCTAATACTTGTGCATAATTAGGAGTGCGCTTCTATGGTACAAGTCCTTGGCTGAGGGGTCCGGAAGTTTCTCTATCACTTGATGATCATGAATAAACGTACTGTATCAAATACTGTCAAAAATTGCAAAAGACTAGTAGAATGCATGTGCATCAATTCTACTCTGCCTATATAAGACTTGTCCATTACTCTGGATACACTTTAAGAAGCTACTGTCATACAAGCCCTAACATAATCAACGTAATTGTCCCAGGTCGCTTAAGTCAATGAACACATATCGATTTGTAGTATCCTAAATCGTTCGTATAACTATTTTTGTTGTACGAGGCTTGTAGGATAATATCATTCCAATTTGAGGGCGTTCAGGGTAATGACTGCATCTATTATGATGTATATGTCATTTTCCATCGAACTGTTCTGTGTCCTACAGCCTGACAGTCATGGATCTTGAATATGTTTATACTGTAAGTGCATTCTACTGATTCAAGGTACGGTAAGACTTACAAGTCCAGACCCTACATCCTGAGTCTTGAAAAGAAAAAACTATTACATAAATGAAAGCAAGTTACGACCATCTAGCCTTGAGGCATTGACCACCGGTACTGTGTCCTTTTAGACAGGGTAAAATTCCTTTAGTCATACCGATAATAACAGATATAGCATTGCAGCATTTTTCTCTTGAGTCGTAAGCGTGGCGATTCTAGACCTTCGTTTGAAAAATACTGTAGTTGTTTACAGCCCCATTACTATCCCATCTTCCTCGTTTCTCGACTCGAGCACGCATTGAATTGCCACACAACAATCACCAAAAGAACTTTATTTCCATAAAATGCTCCTGCGCACCACCAGCATAACGCAAACCCTTTTAAAGTTGTACTGGGAAACATGTAGTAAGTGGTCGTTTCTCGCATCGTTAGAATTTGCACTGCGACTCGCCAAACACGCTTCCACAAGACCTTCTCGAAGTCTGGAGTTGAGCTTGATTCTCTTGCCTAGTCGCCCACCATGCGTGCGAAATGCGGATACGTGCGATACAGGTACAGCAAGTCTTTCAAACACTACCGGTTCGAGTGATTGGCCACTTTTAACTCTTCCAAGACTTCAGATGGGTGTTTCGTAAATTCTCCGCCAATGAGCCAAATCCACTTGGTCCAGACTGAAGTCCGGGGATGGGATCGGTTCCGCGCGGCTCCACTAATGTTTCTACAACCATAATGATCACCCCACTCGACTTCTTAATCCCCAATCAACGATTCAAACAAAACTATAAACCAGTGAATTCAAATAGCTTTCTGTACTTTCACTTCCAGATAAAAAAATCTGTAGTTCTCTGTCAGCAAGTTTACCCAGCAACCTATAGAACGTCGACGTCGAAAACCAGGGTCCTAACTATTTCAAAAACGCCTCGAGTTATGCCGAAACGTTTCGCTTAAACCTGGGCCGCGCAATGGAGTGTCTGGGAAAAACGGGAGGCTGTAGGGATGTACCCGCAGTGAGTTCTTGAGTTTGACTTTTCCAAAACTTTGTTCAAACCCGGGGTTCATTCCTTGGATGTTTCTGAGGTTTTGGTGCATGGCCTTGGGTGGAGACATCGAATGAAGCATGGAGGTTCAGCAAGAAGGTTTTAGCGAGAATTGACGAGAACAAGTTTAATGTCGTTGCAGATGGAAGAACATCACAGCAGAGTTGAGAAGAGAATTAAAGAACGAAGTGATTTGAAGTGAGAATTTGAGGTTTGAAAGCAAGAATGCCATATATCAGAGGATAGTGCTGAACTGCGTCCTCCAATGGTTGCCGAACGATCTATATGTACATTACGCGAATTTTCCGCCTGACCCTTCCTTTCCCAACCTAACCAAAGCAACAAATCATGACAAGAGACCTGCTCTACCCATTTATGCCTCTAATCCCGAGTGCTCGTGGACCCATAATTGTATTATCGTGCGCCCACATGACCCATTTGATGCTCCTTAACCCCCAAAAGTTCCCAAAATTTGATATCGCTCCGTGAATGCTTATTTCCATGCCGGTCCCCGTAAACGCTTTACATGAAGACAGCGAATGCAACACCGAGACCAGCGACGGTGACGAGTCCCCCTGACTGGGAGAGGACGACGGCCGCGTTGGTGGTGGACTTTGCTGGTGCGGCGCCAGTGGTGCCGTTGGCTTTGGGGGCGCCGTTTGCTGGTGCTGCTGCTCCTCCTCCGTTTGGTCTTGAGGTAGAAGTTGACTTTGGTGGAGTGGCACCACTTGGCTTTGCAGCGCTGGTTCCGTTTCCGCTGGACTTAGGTGCTGCTGCTGGATTTGGGGATGGAGTGGCCTTTGGAGCAGTAGAATCTGCGTTGACGAAAGCAGCTGCGGCGGCAATGAGGAAGATGGATTGGAATTGCATGTTGACGGTAGGGGGTTTTTTTGGGTTTGTTGATTTGTTGGTTTATTGGTTTGTTGATGAAGAGAAAGGCGGGTCAACCGTGAAAATATTAAAAGGTGACAAAAAGATTGTTTTTTTGGGTATTTGTTGATGAGATGAAATGAGATGAGATGAATGGAATGATTTGAAAAGAGATGCCATCAAAGGTTTACTTATACCAACTGTCACTTGGCACTCCAGCACTTCATCAGGGATCAAGGTGGGCGATTTCGGGACTCTTTCAGAATATTAACCTTGCGGAGCCTGGAGTCCCTGGTACACTTCAAACAAAGCAACAACACCTCTCACTGATCAGCGTGATCTTTTGATTATTCTGGGAGGCAAACACGCAAGCGTATCCACGAAGCAACATTTAAAGCCGACAATTGATGTAGCAAGGAAATCATGCAAAAAGAATGAAGACGAACGATCATCCATCCAGTACTGTACAAATTCTTGCTCGCCATCCTCACCAGCCTATTCTTGGCTCCACAGAAACATACCAGTACGAGGTTTTTTCAAAGTGTCAATCGAGGACTACTCGGTGTCTAATTTTGGTGGGGTATCTGTCGGTTCCTCAATGCTGGAGACCTATTCGCAGCTGCATTTCTCCGAAGTCAAACATGACAAGCAGAACTGGAGCGAAGACCGAAGGAATATTGAAACAATGATACACGCACAGAGCAGAACGTGACAACTAGATTGCATACAACGTAGTCTGATCTCGTTGCACTTTGTATACACCCGAATATTGACGACGTCCATTTCAACGGCAATTGTTACCATTTGAGTTCGACAGGCTACAGCAAAGTGCTGTCGCTCCAAGTCATTTTGAAGATCAAGACTTGGAGATCCGAGTAGTCTAATCCACATATAGGGCCTCAAACGAGACCACTACCGATCATATAGACCTGGCGAACGCTTGCAATGACAAGCAAGTGTTTGTCAAGTCTTAAGCGTGTGGAGCTAACGTCTTGTCTCCCCAACGGACGTCTAAGAAAACAACGAGACCCATCAACAAAACGCCGCACGAACGCAACACCTATCGGCTCCCTTCTATACAGTTAAATCTTATTCCCGGTGAAAATCCATATTGACTCGCGTCAAACATGGCAACTGTAACAGTGTCTCAGTAAAAACCTGGCCCTTCAATGCCCAGCAATGCCGAGTAATGCCAAGTTTGCGGGTATGGCGATTACTACTGCCAACATGCTTGCTCCTTTGCTTGAGATTCTTGAGATAAGATAGCCGGAAAAGTCAAAAGGCTCACGGGCTCCATCGACCCAACGTTATCATTTGTAGAGAAGATTTCTAGCACATGGAGTCTGTTAGAGACAGCGGTAGAGACTTTGAATCAAGGGGTCAAAGTAAAGAAACCTACAGCACAGTACTGTAGTAGCGCCTCGCATCGTAATACTTCGGCTGCACTTGCAATTAGGAACTATTGGATGATTAGATTTCTGTTGATCGAGTTCACGAATACGTCTTGGCATCTTCTTGGCTCAGGGACGTCAAACTTGGTCCAAGTTCTGACTGTAAGTCATCTCGGAGAAAATAGAAGTACAAGAGAAGGAAATATAGTAGACGAATGACGTAGTCTGAAAAAGCCTCAAACGTGGCTACTATGTTTGATCATGTGCAACCAAATATACATACTAGAGGATATGGTTATCGAAGAAACTCTCATGCGAGCGAATGATGCAAATAATGCGAATAGAATTCTCGTATATACAAAGTGCAGTAACGAGGCGAAGCAGACGCGCAAGACTTATACTCGGATAGATTGGGCGAGAATAAATGCATTTCTGGTTGGCAAAGATAATGTACGTCCTAGCTGCCACTTTTCCACATTTTGTAAACACTCTACTGTCGCAGATTCAACCAATCAGGATCTTTTTGTTTCAATTTACCTAGTCATCCGCCGCAAATAGCCGAAAGCGGAAAATTCTCGCAGGTCGATCTTGCTACTGTAGACATTAAGCGACGATCAATTATTTTGAGTTGTTCGAGGGACCCACAATCATGCCATTTGGTACGCTATTAAACATTCTGGCATGACTGATTGATATGGAGTATGTTTTGGAGGACACTTCTGACGTCGAATCTGGATTCGTCCCAGCCACCTTCACGGGGAAAGTCCTGCTCTAAGAACTGTCTTCCGATTTGCTCTGCGTCTTCCAATTCTTCAGCCTCATCAACCGGTATCTTGGTGCAAGCGGCAATCAGATCCTCGCCACGAGCGGTCAGCAGAATAAGTTCGTCTGCTCTCTCAACGACCGCCTTGTCTATGCCGTTCATCATAGCGCAGACTGTCCCGAAGCTTGATGTGCTTCGTTCGGCGACGAACTGGTAGAGATACGTAATCTGCTCTTCCGACGAAGCATCTGCATCCACCCGAACCTCCATACGGCCAAACTTCAGTTCAGGCCTATCTGTGAGAAAGCCATTTGTGAAAATTTCATGGAAATGGGTAGCTGCTAGTACTTTTGGGCGATGGTCACCAAGGTTGGCAAGGTACTCCAGAACCCCACAGGCTAGTCCAGCACCATCACTGGCATTCGTGCCTTTGCCAAACTCATCGATAACAACAAGACTTCGATGAGTGGCCATTTTAATGGAGAGGGCGGTTTGTTGTAGGTCAATCATGAATGCGCTCTGGTCTCTTGATACGCTTTCTCGGGTAGCAATCCTGGTCAGAATTTTATCCGTCAATCCAATTGTTGCCTTTTCTGCAGGCACAAAGCTACCGATATGCGCCATATACACAATCACTGCAACTTGCTTGAGATAAACCGATTTTCCAGAGTAGTTTGGTCCAGTCATGACGAGCATACTTGATTCCTCGACACTTTGTTGCACATCAGATGACTCTCCCGTCGAAGGATCTTCGTTTTCAGACCCGGAATCCACATCTCCCGGACCACCCCGTAATGAACAGTCGTTGGGAATATAAGAAACTGTGAGCTCTTGCAAAGGGTGTCGACCTCGGGTTATCTCAATGACATTGGATTTGGTCATTGTAGGGGGACTTAGATTGTGGTTCTGGGCTCCCAAAGCTAAAGCCACAAGACAGTCAAGTTCTCCCATAAGGTCCGAAGCAGTCACGAGTACGTTCTCGTCCTCTAGAATCTTGACTGCCAAATTATGGAGAATGTCAATTTCCTTGTCTTGAATCGAATTAGCAAAGGTAACGTGTTATGATTGACTGGCGAAACAAACCACATATCAGGGCATACATGTCCCCAAAATGACGATCCATTTCTCTCATCTTGTGATTTTTGTAGTAGCCCAGGTCATCAGAGACGAACATCTTATCCCATACGTCGTTCTCGGTACCCTCCCCTTCGTATCTGCCCGTGCCCGTCTGCTGGTCAATAAGAACAACGGTCAAAAAACCAAGTTGTGGATAGAATATGCAACCGTGAACATACTGAAGCGCCCATTCAGGTAGATCACCTAATAAGAGCCTGTGTGCTTGATCAAGAAGACTGCCCATCCCATCGTATGTTCTTTTCAAACCATCCAACTCTTCATCCACACCTTGTAATACAGCTGTACGACGTTGTTCGTCTGAAGTTTTAAAGTCTACCACTTGGCTGATAGTCTGCAGAACATGTTGAAGCGACACAGGTTCTATTTTTTCTATGATCTAAGAAAGAAAACGTTAGTGGCCTAAATTGTAACATTGGTGTTCGAGCCTACTTTGGTAAAAATTGGTAATCTGTTTCCCTCAACTATCACACGAATATTCGAGAATATTGTCAAGGTATGATGAGTAAATTGCTGAAGACTAGCCCAAGCACCTCTGTAAATGCTCCTCCCTTTGGAAGTATCGGCGATGCCTTTATGCAAATGTATTGCTACTGTTCGCATGTCCTTGATGGATTTTAGACACTTGCACACATTCGACAGAAATTCGGTATTCTCAGGACGAAGGAGGACACTGATGGTAGCCAAGCGTTCTCGGATCACTGAGATGTCCATACTCGGCCGTAAGAAAAGCTGTCGAAGTTTTCTTTTTCCTTGTGGTGTTCGGGCAAGGTGACAGAACAAGCCATACAACGACAGACTTTCCTTGGAGCCAGACGTGTTGGGTCCTTGCATCTGCGTGTTTGGGTGATTTTCGGATTGCATGATTTGAAGTGAAGCCAGTGTGTCCGCGTTGATAAACATTTGGTCGGTGAGGGTAAACATTTCAATGGCACGAATCCGAAATGCGCCCAAAGCAGCTCCATCGTTAGGCAAAAATTCGATGTTTCTTCGTCGAGCTATATGGCTAAGGATTGCCCCAGCACAACCAACCTACATAAATGGTTAGTACTGATGAAATGTACCAGATGTGGAAAGGACTTACGGTGGTATTGCTTCCGAGATCAAGCCACCCTGCGAGTCTCAGAAGTTTTCCTTCTCTTCCTATACCAGAATGCTCTCCTTCATCATGAATCCCAATCGGAGGACCATCCCCCGCCGTTCTAAACGTTACTTCCGGTGCGTCAATGAACTCCAGGTTAATAAGCTTTTCTTTTGCTGCATCATATCGAAAATCCGACGCCGCTCGAATGTCAAGAGTATAGGAACCCAGCACATCATCTTTACAAAGTTCAGTCAGCAAAGTTAGTATTAGGAATAATGGAAAACTTACTTGCTTCTTCTCCTCTTTCGATGCCGCGCGCTTCCTTGCTAAGATGCTGCTCTAGTCTTTCATCCGCACGTGTACTGATGACTACCGTGCTTGGTTCGACGTGAAGCTTCAGGGTATCAACGATGTCCAAATCCGCAGATTTAATATCCTGCATCAGATATAGTGTTTCATCGCGAGCAACATAGTACGCGCAACCAATGACGCCTTTGCCTCCATAGCCTCTCATGTCGATGGCCATAATAACCTCATTCATGGAGTCTGCCTCTTCTCGCTCAAGAACTTCAGATTCCGTCTCTTCGGCACCGGCTCTTATGACATTTTCATCTCGAGCTGAATGAGCCGGACCAGACAGTCGAGAAGATGGCGGAAGGGAAATTCTCTGGCGAGAAACGCTTTGAAATGCGGGGGAGCTTGAAGATGGGAGGCTTCGGCGCGCAGAGCCAGCTTGAGAAGACGAGTGCTGAGAGCGGGAGTGGGAGCGGGAGGATGGCGTGGATGCGCAGGCGCTGGCGCTTCCTTGAGTTGACCTCTTGTTCACACGATGACGCTTGTAAGACATTTTGTAGCGCCTTTACATGTGTTGATGAGGTTTGGTATTTCGGTTGTGACGAAGAAGAGAATTTGAAGGTGCTGGGTTCTGGCGGGCAGCCGGCAAGAGCTGTCTAGGTCCATTTTTCATCGCCAAAGGCCAACAAACGATCTATTATAAAACTCATAGAAAAGATCCAGGAGGATAAACATTACTATTTCCAAGTTCTGAAGACCCTGTGAAGTAGACTCTTAAAGTCTAAACTGCCTATCTGTGTACAGATTACAGGTAGCTCAGAGCCCTCAACCTTACGCTTGTAAGAAGAAAGGCCCTATTCTACCTTCTGAACGCAACTTCTTCCCCTTTTCCAAATCTCATACAGTATATACAAAATTCAAAAGTACCACCTACACAAAACCACAAGAAACAAAACTTTTGTGTTGAAAGATAATCAAGCTCAAAGCCATCACACACAGTATTATCTTAGAAACACCCCTCTTATACCATCAAAGGCAAAGAGTGTCTACCTAAAAAGATATCAGTAGTTTTACTACCAAAAACACAACTAGGTAGTAACTCAACTCACAGACTCTGAAGGTATCTTCTCCCTTCAGTGCTAAGAAATTACAGTTAGCTTAGAAGCGATTTCTAACTTAGAATCCCTCGAATCTAAGATAAATTATTACTACCATGATGAAGAAACCCCAACGACAGAATATTTCAGCGTTTGATATAAAATTCTGGACACGCTCCTTTTTTTCAAAAAAAGAAGAAAGAAAGGAAAGAAAGGAGTAGACATATTAGAGAAGCCAATTTGACTCCTATGCTCTTTCCCAAAGCATATGTTCTCTCTGAAACAAGAGCTTTGCGTTGTGAGTAGACATAAAAAGTATAAGATTCGAGAAACTTGTTGGGTGCCCCTAGAAGCATGTACAATTCCTTCCGTATAAAAAAGCCACTCACCACATATCGAACCAAGATGCATTCGTGCTCCCGGACAAACATGCATATGAACGAGCAATACTTATACACAAGAGCCTCAGGAGTGTATTCATCAAACAACCCTCCCTTCCCAGCCATACTAAACACACCTCGCCCAGCCCTCACGCCCCCTCATCACAAAAAGCCCATACCCCCTACNCCATCCAGAAACCCCTTCTCGCCTTCGCGCTCAATCTTACCCGCCCACACACGCCATTGAATGGGTCTCAGTTCGGGGGTGCCCAGCACGAGTCCAAGACAGATGATGAAGACCGCGACGATCGTTTCGATCGAGATGTCGACGGGGAGGGTCGCGACGACGGGTGGGGTGGTGTGTGTGCTTGGGGAGATGGAGGAAGTGGAGAGGAGCGCGGAGTGTTCGTGGGCGGAGTAGCAACTGTGGCTTGTTAGTAAGAAGAGAGAGAGAGAGAGAGAGCGTGATGGGGATGGGGATGGGGTTGGTACTTACGCGTGCGATAGAAAGAGGACCCCGAGTCCTGTGATGGATTTGGATAGCCAGGTCATTGTGTTGTTTTGGGACGGTTTTGCAGAAGATCTTGTGCAGAAACGTAGATTGTAGCTCCACGAGAGCTGTTCCGTGAAGCTGCCGTGAGGTTCGTCGTCAGAGAAGAACCTTGCAATCGGTTAGTGTTAGTAAGCCATGGAAAATCAATCAGCACAACTACTCAAACAGGCACAAAATCAACACCATCACGTTTTCAAATTACGCGATTTACAAAATCAAGTCACAATCACTATGTTATGGCACGTAAACATCTTTGGTATTCTGATTTTTTACTGCTACGCTTGGCATCATATTCATCAATTCATGAGGCCGGTCATCATCCCCCCCGGAGAGCCAGGCTAAACATCCAGGAAGACCCTATAGTCAAATCGACATGCCGCAAATGTGATTGACCAGAAAATATGGCGAAGAAAGGTAGTTTATAGTTTTTGCATAGCAACCTGAAAATATATTAGATACAAACATGATACACAGCAGAATGGGAAAACTTACGACATCGCTCGATTGGACGTAATCCTCGAACTCTGCAATCTGATCTTGCAAATCATCAAGACTGACTTTGTCGTCCTCGATAACCAAGTTGATTTGAAGTTTCTTGATACCAAAACCAACGGCCACCAAGACGGAAGCTCCCCACAAGAGACCATCCTTCTCGATACCTCGGACAGATGCCTCTAATGCCTTCATGTCGGTCTCATCATCTATCTTGAATTAGTCAAGACCCACAGATTCTCGATGCAATATGACTTACCCCATGGCTTAACGTCCAAAGTGACAACAGACTTAGCAGCTGGCTTGACCTTGCCCTCCTTCTTCTTCTTGTACTCGGCCAAACGCTCATTTCTGATGCGCTCAGCCTCGGCATCCTCCTCCTCATCGTCACTACCGAAGAGGTCGACATCATCGTCGTCCTCCTCTGCAGCAGGGGCCTTGGCTGGGTTCAAAGTGGCTTCTGTGACCTCTGGGCCGTAGGTTGTGTACTCTTTTGATGCATCACCAGGGAGAGTGGCAAACTCATCAGTGTATGAAGCGATGTGCTTGTACCATCTTGCAGCGTGGGGGTATTTTGCGGCATCTGGTGCGGATGTTAAGGCTTTGAAGGTCGCGACATCTGCCTGGGATGGAGAGTATCTAGATGCAGCTAATTAGCATCCCATTCCTGCGACCAAACTCGAGAAAACATTTAGGGGACGCGGAAATCAAATTCAGAGGTGCATTTGCATGCAATGGTGTATCGCCATAACAGGGTTCTTGAGGCCCCTCAGTAACACGGACCAATTTTGCTCATCATCAAGGTAGGAGGTTTCGAGGGAGGGAGCTCTGTGCGTTGAAAGCAGCAGCGCTTTCACGCAGGATAAGGACAACGACAGACGGAGAAATCGAGGAAGGAAAATCTAAACGTACCCAACGACATATGAGCGGGTAGTCAACCAGTTGTTAAGCACTACAATCAGTTAGTCTTGCTCAGTGCCAGTGGTCGCAATGTGGACTGGAGGAGGCTGGAAAGGGTTGTTTGGAGGGGTAAAGCAGCTTCTTGTTGATGGCAAGAGGCGCGCAGAGGGGCGAGAAGAAGCACAGAAAAAGGACTTACCGGTGAGACCAGCATCGGTGAGGACATCGACGAAACCCATTGTGAAAATTTGCGTTTGGGGGAAAGAAGATGGCTGGTTTTGTAGGAAAAAAGAGATGAGATTGAAGATGCGAAGTGGGGTCTGGAATGGAAATTTGTGCTGTGACTCCCGCCAGAGAATTGTGCCTTTGCCGCCAAGCGACGATGCCCAATCGGGTAGCCGCGGGACCGGATTATTCACGGCCCGAGGTGCCAAGGCTCGTGGTGTGAAGACCGAAAGTGGCAGAAAATTGTTGGATCTTGCTAGGGTGTGATGAGTGGTTCAACCAATATTCCGTATTCCAAAGACTTCAGAGGAAACACTTAGAATGGTGATGTCAATTGTTCTAATATGCCGTAGTAAAAGCAGAAATTAATTGGAATTTCTTATAGCAGCGGATGCTATTCATTGCCACTTTATCTGTCCATGTGAGCAGGGATCCTAGCACCTGAAGTTGATAGTTGGTTCTTGAAAGCTCTAGATAGTTCCGTGAATTCTATCACTGACACAATATATTTTCCACCCACCCCGAGTTCTGAACGATGGAGAAGACAATCGCTCGTACTCTTTGAGGCATATACTTCTACTATTCTCTGCCATCAATCAAAGCCAAAATGCTCTCAAGACAAGCTCGAGTTTCTGCCCGGCGCATTGTTGCGATTCCATCCGCCACCGCACCGCGGGTGAGGTTTGGCACATCTCCAGCTCTCACCTCTACCGGATTCCGAAGAACGATTGATTTGAGCCCTCGAATAATCGGATCTACCATCCTGCGTCGAAATTATGCCAATGGCAGACCGCAACCGCCGGGTGGCACATATCAAATGAACCTTGGAGGAGGGGAACAAAAGTCGGCATTGGAGGAATACGGTGTTGACCTGACTGCAAGGGCGAAGGAGGGAAAACTAGACCCAGTGATTGGTAGAGATGCGGAGATCCATCGAACCATACAGGTCCTCTCACGGCGAACGAAAAACAATCCTGTGTTGATCGGAAGTGCTGGTACTGGAAAGACTGCTATTTTGGAGGGTCTTGCGTCACGGATTGTCAAGGGAGATGTACCGGAAAGCATCAAGAATAAGCGAGTAATATCGTTGGATTTGGGTCAATTGATTGCCGGCGCAAAGTTTCGTGGAGACTTCGAAGAACGTCTTAAGAAAGTGCTAAAGGAAGTACAGGATGCTCAGGGTGGTGTTATACTCTTTGTGGACGAGCTACATACTCTCCTCGGGCTCGGAAAGGGTGAGGGTAGCATGGATGCCAGTAATCTCCTGAAGCCTGCACTTTCGAGAGGAGAATTACAGTGCTGTGGTGCTACAACTTTAAATGAGTACAGAGCAATTGAGAAAGACGTTGCTTTGGCTCGGCGATTCCAACCTATACAAGTTAATGAACCAACCATACAAGACACCATCTCGATACTAAGAGGTATCAAGGAGAAATACGAGGTACACCATGGTGTGAGAATTACGGATGGTGCTCTTGTTGCTGCAGCTACATATTCCAATCGCTACATCACTGACCGATTCCTGCCTGATAAAGCAATCGATTTGATGGATGAGGCAGCCAGTGCTTTAAGATTACAACAAGAAAGCAAGCCTGATGACATTATGCGATTGGACCAAAGGATTATGACCATTCAAATTGAGCTTGAAAGTCTGCGCAAAGAGAAAGACATTGCGAGCAAAGAGCGTCGAGAGAAGCTTGAAGCAGACCTCAAAGAGTGTCAAGACGAAGCTAAAACACTGACAGAAAAATGGGAGAAGGAAAGAGCTCTAATTGATGGCGTCAAGAAAACCAAAGAAGATTTGGAAAAAGCACGGATCGAACTGGATCAAGCTCAGAGAGAAAATAATTTCGGCCGAGCTGGAGAGTTGAGATACTCGGTCATTCCCTCGCTTGAGGCCAAACTTCCAAAAGAAGGTGAAAGTCAAAACACTCCTGAAGGTGGATCTCTGATACACGATTCTGTCAATGCAGACGATATTGCAGCAGTAGTATCTCGAGTGACAGGAATTCCAGTTACAAAACTTACATCAGGACATGCTGAAAAACTGATCCATATGGAAGATACTCTACGGGAATCTGTTCGAGGACAAGACGAAGCACTTCGAGCTGTCTCCAACGCAGTCAGAATGCAGAGAGCAGGACTAAACGGAGAGAATCGACCTCTGGCTTCCTTCTTTTTCCTAGGCCCAACAGGTGTCGGCAAAACCGAGCTATGCAAAAAGATGGCAAACTTCTTGTTCAGCACAGAATCTGCCGTAGTACGTTTCGACATGTCCGAATTTCAAGAGAAACACACAATATCCCGTCTGATAGGAAGTCCAGCCGGATATGTAGGATACGACGACGCAGGACAGTTAACCGAAGCTGTTCGAAGAAAACCCTACGCAGTCCTCCTTTTCGACGAATTTGAAAAGGCACATCGCGATATTTCAGCACTACTCCTCCAGGTCCTCGATGAAGGCTTCCTAACCGACGCCCAAGGCCACAAAATCGACTTCCGCAACACACTAATCGTCTTCACTTCCAACCTCGGAGCCGACATCCTCGTGGGAAATAACCCAGAGCATCCCTACTCCGAACAACCCGACGGCGAAATCGCACCTCCCGTGCGACAAGCCGTCATGGACGTCGTGCAACGAAACTACACGCCCGAATTCCTCAACCGCATCGATGAATTCATCGTCTTCAAACGCTTATCCATGGACGCTCTAAGAGACATCGTGGACATCCGTCTCAAAGAACTTCAGGCTCGTCTTGATGATCGACGGATCGTACTCGATGTCAAGGACGATGTGAGGGAGTGGCTTGCAGCGAGGGGATATGACCCAAAGTTCGGCGCGAGACCACTAAATCGGCTTATTTCCAGGCAGATTGGGAATGGGCTTGCGGATAAGATTATTCGTGGGGAAGTCAAGAGTGGTGATAGAGCACTGGTGAGGGTTAGTAAGGATGGTGAAGGATTGGAGATTGGGACGGCGGAATCGTTTGGGGCGTAGACGTTGGAGATTGTATGATGTATGATTTATGATTTATGGTCTTTCTTTGTGTATTTGGAAAATTGCGATTAGCGGCATGGAATGGGTTGGTACGGTATCTCGACTCTAGTTATTCGAGTGTGGGATAGGGAGGGGCGTTAAAAGCATTGAACTGTAAATACTCTGCTCAGAAATTAATTTGTGAATTTGATAGATATCCTTCCTCTTCTCAATCCTATTTAATTAATCCAAATACGTCCCTAATCCTAACTAACTTTATTGACTAAGATGCTTCTGGAGTTCTTGACGCAGATATATTGTCGTAGCTAAATCATACCTATTATCTATACGACTCAAACTTGGTTTAAGATCACTTCACCGGTGAATCACAGTGGTTTTCTGGGTAGGTAGGTAGGTATGTCCTACAGTTCATGTTATCACTTCGTCCCAGGCGAATCAATCGTAACCTTTTCAAGAGCTTCTAGCCTTCTACCCAGTTCTCCACCGAAGCCAATCTTGGAAAGTCACAATTATTTCCGCCTGTGACGAACTATATATCAATAAGAAGTAGCCATACTATTTCCGCCTACCTTCTCTTATCTGCCTTCCACTTATATATATATACATATAAATATTTCGAAAGTCGTTAACAGATTACGGATTTCAAAGGGCTAGCATGCATATTTGCAATTGAGGAGATTGCCGGAGAACTATTCCTCTATATGACATATATGGTTGTAAATCCCGCTTCTAGATCTTCTTTATAATTGAATGGTGTATTCTATAGAGCATTTCGGGAATAGATGGACTTCTAATTGCTAAACGTCGTAAGACGGATATTAGAAATTCTCACATGAATACATTTATATATATCCCAGCACTTAGTAGCTATAATCTATTCCATACTAATCCCCCTCCCCCAATAACATACCATACTATTATACGAACCTCTAGAATACAATATTCTATTCTATATAAAGTAGTAAAGTACTTCTATAGCCTTCCAAAGAACAAATTTACATAACCTAGAGGCTAGAGTAGAGTTTCCCGGTCCGAAGACTAGTAGAAGTCCTTACTTTTACTTGGCGCCGGGAGGTAGGTAGTAACGAATAGTGGATAGGATAAGTGGGAGAGTTAGTTGGTATGGTAGAGGTAGGAAGATAGGTTTAGGGTAAGTATGCTGCTTGTTTTATTTATGGGTATTGAGGGAGTGGGGAGTATGAATATGCTATTACGGGTTGGTTTGGTAGGTATTCTAGATTTAGAAAGCCTATTCAATAGAAATAAGTGTTTTATTTATAAGGAGGTCTAGAATCTTTTTATATGAAATAGAGGGAATCCATGGAATCGAGTACCATTTTCCAAACGCTGTGCTTGTATATAGGATGATAGCGTATATAAACCACTATAGCATCCAAGATGTACATAGACTCTATACTCATAGCTTATAAGAATACCTCCAAGGTCCCTTCGTAGCTTCTAAGATTATTATCTAGATTCTAGATGGATTAGATTAACCTCCTAGAGTAAACCCTTAAACTTATACCTTCGCAAATAGTACCCATGTCTTCTATTCGTATAGTAACTTTCGAAGCTTTGTTGCTGTATTTAGATTAGTATATATCTGACTGTTTGGTTCCCGTGAACCTTAACTTTGCTTGATCTATAGATGACGATTGAGGAGGGGAGTTTTTCAAGAGGACACTGTTACGAGATTTGTTTAGGTTTTTCATGATGTTTTGGAAGAGGGTGTATTATTATTGGTGCAGCGGCCTCTAATTCCTTGTGTTGATTGATTTGCTACAGTGAGTGGAAGATGTGTGGTGGTGGCTGGTGGTGTTATTTGTATTTACTAACGGTGAGAAACCACTGCCCATTAGGCCGAATGCCAAGAGACTTACCTGTGAAGATAGTTTACCAACTCCCTGGATTTGATTTATTTTCCTACCAATGAAAAGGGGGTAGTTGTTGGTAAGGTGACAATAATGTGTGGTTATTGTTCTCATGACCCCACTCTATTCAATTCGTGTCTCGGCAGCCACAACTTTTGATCCGTCGCATAACAGAGGACGACCACTACTTGTATATGACATACTGCCATGAGTAAGTGCTCTTGGAATTCGCCACGCGACTTTTCTTCACCCAACTGCATCTTCCTGTTGTGTGATAGCTTCAGGATTTAGATGTGATGTAACTCGAGAATCCAAGCTCTTTATTGGTAGCGAGCGAAGCAAGCTATCCAACAGCTTGGGAAATGCGATGAAAGGCACGGAAACGTTAGCAAGTTCGGATAGGAGAGATGCTGATTCGTTCCCCGCATCTCGTACCGTATTCGGGTTCCTTCATCCACCTAGCAAGGCCATAGTCGCATCGTCATTGGCTGTTCACCTCTTTACTTTCTGCCTTTGGTACTACTCGAGTACCATCCGAACGGGGCCCAGAGATGCCGGCGCCGAAGTTGTGCAGCATTGTGCAGGGGACGACTATTTTGCACGAGAGGAGGGAACGTCGTCCGTCGTCAAAAGAAGGGGAAATGAACTCTTTTTCTCCTCCCGCGTTGGAGGAACCTCGATCGCGTCGCGATACCCTCAATTTTCGTGTGTGGTTGACCGAAAATCAGTGCTTGTCACTGCTTGTATTTCAGCCCAGCCTTAGCCCAGGCTTTCCCTAGACAGCTGCCAGCACGCGGGTGTACGGTACCTTTCTCAAGTCCCGCAAGTCGAGCGGGTGGCGCCAATCATGTCGCTTCCTGTGGCGGCAAATCCCGAGGCTCCTGCCTACCAAGACCACCACCAAGAGGTCCATACGGAGAAAGATGAGGTTAATCCAACGACGACTGCGAAATCCGTCGACTCTGTAAGCGAACGGAATGGATCGAGTAAGGGGGTGGAGGAGAGCGGCTCGTCTGCCGAAATACCTATGGTTGACGAGAAATCTGTGAAGAAGGGAGATGATGGGGTGGTTAGCATTCAGCAGGAAAAAGATGGGAAGGAAGAGGAAGAGGTTGAGGATCAGATAGTCTACCCGGGCGGACTGAAGCTTGCACTTCTTACTTTTGGTCTGTGTACGGCGAATTTGGCTGTTGCTTTAGGTACATACTTTTTCTTTTTATTTGCCTTGGGAGATGTTGTTCGGTGACAAAAAAGTCCAAAACGGTCATCGAGTTCAACTCTTCTGAGTTTTACTACATCTTATACTTTCCAACGCTAATAAACATCTTCAGACAACTCAATTCTAGCCACTGCCATTCCCAAAATCACGACTGTCTTTCCTAATTCTTTAAAGGATGTTGGATGGTATGGATCAAGTGTAAGAAAACCATTAAAACGATTCAGGATTGTGTTCTATGAAGACTCTTTGATCTTTTCTCTCATATATACAGCAACCATTACTAACACCTCCTCCAATACAGTATCTCCTCACAACCACTGCCTTACAACCCTCATTCGGTCGAATATATACATATTTCAATGTCAGAAATACATACCTATTTGGCCTTCTCCTCTTTGAGGTCGGTTCTATAATTTGTGCCACTGCTCAGAACTCAGTCTCGCTTATCATCGGACGGGCTGTCGCTGGCGCTGGAGCAGCAGCTTTATTCTCTGGATCAATGATCATTATTGGATTTACAGTGCCACTGAGTACGCGACCGTTTTATATTGCCTGTTTGTCAAGTATGTTTGGAATTGCTTCAGTTGTCGGACCGCTACTTGGTGGAGTATTAACCGATCGTGTCTCATGGAGATGGTGTTTTTGGGTATAATTTGATTCATTTTCCTCGGGAAGTTCAGTCACTAACACTCAAATTTCAGATAAACCTTCCTTTTGGGGGTATTGCGGTCATAGCCATTATTGCCTTTTTCAAGCCTCCCAAACGCAAAGAGAGTACTCTGAGTATCAAGGAAAAGGTCCTGGAAATTGATCTCTTAGGGGCCTTTTTTCTCATCTGCGCCATTATATGCTTATTATTGGCACTCCAATGGGGAGGATCGACTTATCCATGGAAGGACTCGAAGGTTTGGGGTTGTCTTCTCGGGTTCGGACTTATCATTTCGCTGTTCATAGGTCAACAATTTCGCCGTGGTGACAGAGCTACTATTCCTCCCAGGATTTTCAAACAACGGACAGTCTTGTTCTCGAGTCTTTTCTCCTGTTTCTTGTCTATGGGACTATATGTATGTCACCTGCACTTTATTCCACAAGACTTTACGCTAACGCTAAGCTAGGTCCACGTCTACTTTCTGCCCTTTTACTTCCAAGCCATCAAAGGAACAACAGCAGAAGGATCGGGAATCAGAACTATTCCTTACGTCGCCACCATCACCGGTGCAGCCGTAGTTGTAGGACTCGGAATCACACTCCTAGGACCTTACAAACCCTTCATGATAGTCGGCGCAGCAATCTACACCGTCGGAGCAGGCTTGATCTACCTCCTCAAAGTCGACTCTCCCGCCAAGGACTGGATCGGATTCCAACTCCTCTCAGGAATCGGTGCCGGCGCAGGAGTCCAAATCCCCTTCGTCGCCGTCCAAGTCGTCCTCAACAACCGCGACATGCCAACAGGAAACGCCATAGCCATCTTCTCCAATTCCCTCGGCGGCGCAATATCCATCTCCATCGGACAAAACGTCTTCTCCAACGGACTCTACAAACACATCCCCACGTACGCGCCCAATATCCCTGTTGATGTCGTGGTTGCGGCTGGCGCCACGCATCTAAGAGAGGCGATTCAAGGTATCGATCCTACGGCTTTGCCGAATGTGTTGGTGGCGTATATGAAGGCTATTAATGAGACTTTTGTTATTGCTATTGCGGTGGGTTCGTTGGCGACGATCTTCGCGTGTTTTGTGGAGGGGAAGAGTGTTAAGGGGAAGAGGATTGAGCAGGGTGGTGTTGCGTAATCGGGTTTATCTTGGGGATTAGGGGTATTTGCATATATTCGAGTAATTCAAGTCATTTTATTTAGCTTCTTGAACAGCGAGTGAAGCCTTTCACCCATTTCTTTTTGGATTTGGATTTGGAAACTGAGACAAAAGGCGGCTAGTTGATTACTAGATGACTCTACTGGTTTTTTCGTTTTCAAGTTTTTAGATTGATTTTAGGGCTTGAATGTGGAGATCTAGTACCATCACAATTCCTTCACCATCGCATTTCCTTCTTCACCTCAGGACAACTCAACTAATCACTGAACTAAACTACTCTCGTTGAACCTACTCCAGCAGATAGATACAAAGACCCATGCCATAAACGCGCATAATAACCTAACTACTCATGGCTATTAGCAAACTTGTGAAGCTTGTGAACCTTGTGAAGCTTGAGTAAATGGTTTAGTATGATATAATATCTAAGAGGAGGGAAATTACGCACTTGAATCTTTGGCTTTGATGAAATAGGATGGATTATTATTTTTGTTAGTATTGTTGGGATGGTTAGGATGGTTAGGATGGTTTGAGTTTTTGGGGGATAGTTTGAGGGTGTTGGGGGATAGTTTGGGTTTTGAGGGTGATGGGATGAGGTTATTGGGGATGATGGGGTTTTGTTGGGTATGCTCCGTGGTAATACGTTTTATATACGGAACGGACTTAAGTGGATAAGGCTACTGCCTTCTCTTCGCCCGTAGTAACAGCTTTCATCCCCTCAAAGTGATTCACCCCATTATAACACACCTATAACACACCTACAACACCCCACCTCCATCGTGGGGAAATACATAATCGGCCTCCCATCCTCAGAGAACAACCCTGATCCATGAATTTCCCCTCGCGTCTGTATACGTCCCCGGTCGTATACCAGCTTTAGTAAGTAAGGTACTTATTTCCAGATACTTTCAACGTACTGGTTCTTTCCGCTTTTTATTTTTTATTCTTCTTTTTCTTTTTAGAATACTTGTTGTTGAGCTATATATATTTAGTACTGTAATATCTAGAGAACCTTTTTTGTTTACACATTTATGTGGGTGGAGGTTAAACGGACGTACGTTAAGAGGTTGTGTTATTATATTTACGCGCTATGGGAGGGGTTGAATAATGTATTTACTCTTGGATGAAGGAGTTTTTGTTTTAGAAAGGGTGTTGTTCTTTTGTATACTTGTAAAGAATGGGGATGTAGACGTTTTAATTGGGTATTCTTGCTAGCGCTTTGTTGGGGGGAAATGGGGTGTGAATTCGAAGTATACTGTGTTGATTGGTAGGTATTTATAGATTAGTTGGCTGTTGGGATTTAGGATTTAGGATTTAGAAGGATAGTGCTAGTGAAGAAGTGTAGGAGAGGATGATTCAAGTTATTATAAGCAACCAACACTTTTTCGTAGACTGGTATCCCCTCTTTTTGGTGGGATATCTAGTAGGTTTGAATTTCCAATTTCTAGATAGGTCGTATTAGGAAAATCTTTGATGGCCTTGGTTTTCTCTTGAAAGGTATATATGTTGTGTGAGTTAATGTTAAAAAGGTGAAAGAAGAGAGTGTAGGACAAGAGAAAATTAAAGTGTTTTTACGGCTGGAGAAAACTGCTGACATTGTAAACTCGACGAGTACCTGTATAGCAACACCGCGCGCAAAGCACCAATCGATGAATCTAAGGAAATCAGGATTCCAAAAGGAACCAGACTTGTCACCTCAACACATACTTTTCATGAAAATCTGGTTAAACAATTACCCGTACTTACAATCTCATCCACGTTCTAGTTGCAAGAAAAGCCTAGCTCGCTTCTGAAGATTTCTTTTTCTCGAGTATCCCAATTTCACTCTCATTGTTTCAAGTTTTCAAATGCTCAGATAAGTAACTCGCTTTCACGAATATGGTTATCGTAATGATATCCTTGTGGTTAAACACAGTGTTCGAGCCTAAAGCTAAAGAAAATAGTTTGGCTGTTTCTGACTAGGTGCCCCTTACCTTATAGTACAGGTTTGGGGTTGGAAATATCGCCGGTTTTTCTTTTTCGTTTTTCCTTTGTAAAGGAGAGACATTTTTATGTGGGCAGAAACAAGTTTTTCGAGGTTGGAGTTATAGGGAGAGGGGGAGGGGTAGGGGGTGTGCATGTGGCAATAACGGTATACGTTTCTTTTATTTTGAATTGTCTTGATGCTACGACCCGGCTCTTTACCATAATTTCCGTGCGCTGCAACAGTGGATTCTAAGACGATGGTACGTCGTTATATATTATATAAGTTATACGTATATAAGTACTATTCAATCGATTCCGGGAAATTAAGGTTAGATATATACGAAAATATCCGATATTTATCGGCTCCCGGGGTATAAAACTATTCCTAGCGCGTATATTTTTATATATTAACGGTAGGCGTGAAACCTAAGATATTATACTAAATATATAGTTCTCTATTGTTTTATTTATATATTTATATATTTACTTGTTTATAGGAAAGGGGGAGGGGGAGGGGTAGATAGAGGTATAATAGAAGTAGAGACTAATAGAATAGTAAAGTAGGAAAGTACTTATAAGAAGGAATAAAGAAGAAGAGATAAAAGGGAAGGAATAAAGAAAGGCTTTATAATATAAATAAATAGCTAATAAAAAATTTAGATTATATTAAAACTTTTTTACAAGCTAATTATAGGCTATATTAGTTCCTAAAAGTATTATATTTCCTTTTAAAATACCTTTTATTCTTACTTAGTAAATATAAAATAAACTTAATTAAATAAAGCTACTAGTTTATAACTAATAATTAATAAATAATCTATATTTATTATAAGTATTTATTACTTATATAGCTAAGTTAATATTTATATTAGAATATAGAGTACTAGTAAGCCCTCTTATACCTTACTATTATTTATTACTTATTCTTATTTCCTTTATTTATCTAAGCTAATACTTTTTCTCTTTCCCTTTACCCCTTTAACTCTCGCCTATTATCCTTGTCTATTATAATTACTATTACTATCGCTCTATTATACTATCGTAGTTATTTAAAAGAAATTTAGAATAGAGAGGACAGGAGGATAGGAGGATAGATAGGAGGCTAAGAAAGACGGGAGTGTTCCTATAATTCTAGCTATTTTAGGAAAGGCTACCGCCCTACGTATACCGAATCTTATACGCCGGGCGTTACGTAGGTATACTAGTACTAGTAGTGTAGGGAATAGTATAAACTACGTAGTTTTTAGTACAGTTCTAGAGTTGTAAAACTAACCATAGTTTTAGTGTTACTAGTTAAACTATAGTGCAAAAACTTGAGAACTAACTACAGTATACTACGATAGTACTATAAAACTAAGGGTATTTATAATATTAAGTATGCTCACGTGAAAGGTCACGTGGTTTACTCCTATACTCGAGTATTAGGGTTCTTTATAAAAAGGAATACCTAAAAAGTTTATTACTAAATCTATCTTACTTATATTATGTCTACGATTAAGGTAAGACACTATTGTATTGTCCTATAAAGACTAAATAGTTAGGTCTTAGATATTCAGGATAGAATTGCTGACTAATCCTGCTTAGTCAGCAACTCATTTGCCCAAAAGAAGTATATATCAAAGAATTTTAATCAATATATCTACTCGGTGTGTAGTACAGTACAAACTGGCAGTTTTAGACTATTAAACTGTACTAACCAGTCAGTTTAGATATCGCTTTGAAAACTGTACAAAATCGCTCGTAGTGCACTATATAGTGCAATAGTGCAGTGCACTACGCAACGCACTGATCTTATTCCCCACACTGAGTACTAGCGCTCCCGCCTTAGCGAGAACACAAAAGTGTCGCGATCGCGACTTCGATAGCCCTTAAACTCGACAGCTCTCTTTTACAATAACAGGAAAGTATATAATAGTCCTAGGGNAGGTGTATATGTATTAGAGATAAGTAGTTTATAGACGTCCTTCGGGACACTTAGTATAATAGACATTAAATCAATTAATCAAATTATCTCTTTTCTAGTAAACCATATAGGGAGGTATCCCTAGCTTCTACGCGAATATACACTTTTAACTTTCGACTTTTTAATTAGTTATTCGGTTATAAATTAAATTTAAATTAATTATTATTAGTTTTTTGAGTTCTCGGTTTAATTCTACAGTCTAGAGAATAAGGTTATCTTTAGTATAATTGTCCGACATTTATTTATATTCTAAGTAGGAAGGAAGAAGCGGTAGTAGTTGTGATTCCAATTATTAGTAGCTACGGGGTTTAAGTCCTTATATACTAGACTTTCGAGTACGTACTATTAGGCAGCTTGTCGTATAACAGGTTTCTATGTAGGGAAAACTCTACGCATATATAGTATAGGGATTAAGGAATAGTAGAATAGTAGTTTAGGGAGATTCGCAGGGGCTTTATCTTATAAAAGGGAGTAGTGGGAGTGTGAGACTCAGACTTGGAAGGTGTATATGTATTAGAAATAAGTAGTTTGTAGACGTCCTTTAGGACACTTGGTACAATGGACATCAAATCAATCAAATTATCTCTCTTCTACGACAAGTAAGAGAGTACAGGTTGTTTGTTAATTGTTGGTTATAGACTAGTAGCCCTAACCGATCAACTCCGTTCCGTAAGCAGGGGATAATAAAGTATAAAATCCGAAAAGTGGAGACGACCACTTTATAGTACTCAAATCTCCACTTTTAACTACCTAAATAGACATGTGTACGAAATTTTCGTATGTGTACGAGAATCTCTACTACCGAGTTCCCAGAGGGTAGATTTAGCTTTTTGTGTTACTTTAAAGAAGTATTATATACCGGTTAATCTTAGGTTACATATTTGACATAGCTAGATACCCTTGTCCATAGCCGGATAATAGCTGTCCGATAGCCGTCTATAAGAATCGCTGGAGGTCTCGGGTCTGAAAATTAATCAACTTTGTTTTCTTACACCGATTACTTCTACGAGCTATTTTACCATTTGTCTACACAGTGTAGTGGCGCCATTCCTAAGACCTCTCCCCGAAGACTTCTATCCTGCTTATTTGTTGAACTACTATTCGTCACTATACCACAAAAGAAATCAATTCGTCGCTATACCACAAAAGAAATCACCGATTCTTCTTACAACATGCAACTCCAAAATCTTCTTCTTCTCTCTACCTTGGCAACCAGTGTCTTTTGTGCTGCTTGGTCGCGAGCATGGTGTCTAGATAAAGATGTAGGTCCACGTCTCTCCTTTTTGGACAAGTATGGGTATCCCTTCGAGACGCCAATTTGCCAGATAAAACGTGCACCCAGAGTGGATGCGATGACCGGTACAAATAGAAGCTCAAAGGTCTAGAAAAGTTACTTGGTTAGCCAAACGACTCGGCTTTGCGAGGAAAAGGTGGACACCTTTCCTCCACGTTAGGTACAGTACACGTTTTATCTGGCACTTTGGCGTCTGAAGAGGACAAAACACTACGGTTGGAATTACATCTATAACGTCTCAAAGAAAATATTAATTTTCCAGTCATAGGGTCGTGATTACCCTTACAAAACCGAAATCGCATGCAGCGATTATAAGAACTATGCCGGTTGTAATGATTGTGAGATGCACCAGGATGAAGTCCCTGTAACGTGCGGTAGTGATACCAAATTGATTGATTCTGAAAGGGTATTTATTGTCCCAGCCTTTTGATGGAGATACGGGGAAACTAATTGTATTATATCATAGTGGGTAAGGGCATGTAGGGGCTACGGTGCCAGTGGGGGGTCAGGGTCATGATTCGTTAGTGAAGCTAGAGTTATACGGACTGGGCTACTTTGAAGAAGGACTAAGAGATAGCAGGTAATAATTGGAGAAAGAGCAAGAGTTGAATTTTAACTGTCTTTATGAAAACTGGAGATTTCCCTTTAGTATTTCTTCTTAAGCGAAGTAGTCGTAGGTTCTACTCACCATATCTTTCGACAATGGCATGGATCGAGTGTAGAATATCATGGGTAGTTATCAGAACAGTTATTAAAGATGGAACTTCCCTATACGCTCTGAACGCTCCAAGGAGCATCGATTTAAACGCAAGTTAGTGTTCTTTTGAATTATCAAACATCTATAGGGATATATTGCAAAAGATTCTCATCGTAATAACACATGGCATTCCACATCAACGATAGACATTTCCTCGTTCCAGTGGCGTACAAAGACATGCCATCACATCGTCACATTCCACCTTTTTTACAACTTTGAACCATTCTCGAAACTTGATGCCGCCAATTATTTTCTTCTAACCAGCATACTTGTTCCTATACGACATTGCTCGCCAACACTTCACAGGTATATATGATCCTTAGAACAGAGCTGAAAGAAGGTGATTGGTTTGTCGAGATGACAATTCCAAGGCAGACAGACTAGCCTTCCAAGAGTACCATTTCAAAATTCCTTCCAGTTTCGTAGGGGACGGGACCAGCACAGCTATGCTGATGCAGTGATGTGCAGGAGGAAGCTGAGCTGAGTTCGTTCAGTCTTATTCGGTTTCCTTGGTCCCTAGACCATTTCTATGATCCCGATTGTATTTCTGAGATGCAATAATGTGGAAGTATTGAGTGTCGATATGGTTTTCTCAGGATTTTGGGGGTCGTTGAGGGCCTGTTTGGCTCGGATTTTATCGAGTTACGATTTTCGGATGTGTACCCTGAATACCACCATATTCGCGGAAACTCTATTATCCCGTCGGAATATAAGTCGGATTATATATTTAGTATAAAATCGTTTGGCTAGAATTTATCCATTGTAGCCTAGTACTGAGTTTGGATGTGTGTTAGGGAGTCTTATCGTAGTTGATCTTGTAGTATAATGCCGCCGTATATGTACTAGATAGCGCTATGTACGCTATAGCTTTTGCTCTCCTATCACGTAGACAACGTCTATAAAGAAGGGAATCTATAATTTATATATAAATATATGGGTAAAGTAGTAGTGTTTACGTTAAATAGAATAAGCGAGACAGGATCCGGAATATAGTAATAGTACTTAAGGGCTATATCGTTATTTGATATAGGGGTTTCTATTATAACTTTGAGATACTAGGTAGTATTTAGAGGGTTACTTTATTTATACCCTTAAAACGAGCTAAACGTTCTATAACTCGATATAAGTCGTATCTCGTATAGAGTACTAAACTGTAATTTTGTATGGGGGATACTATTTCTGGGATACGTATTTCAGCGAGCCAAACAGGCCCTAGTAGACTGCTTGGTCGTGTAATGTGGAAGTGTTCTTGGTTGTCGATGAATGGTGTGAGGAAACCAGGGATTGTGCCTGAGGTCTCATGATGACATTGGCAATGGCTGTGCAAAAGCAAAAGCGAAATCTGGACCGTTGGGTGTATCCGTAACCTGCGAGTACAAGTACAGTAAGATTTATCCACACGGTCGGTACTGTACTCGAATACCTCTTTTTTGCTCTTACAATACACTCAAGTTCAAAGTACTATTCTACTCAACTATCTATAGTCAGTACAAGCGAGTTATTTCGCTAAAGAAGTTATCAATAGAAAAGGCATGACGAAGTTCGGAATTTATTAGACTTTCTCATAGAATTTGCGAGGTTAAGCATATCCCCAGGACCTTGTCCTGGTGACGCTGACATCATTCCTGGGGACGAGGACGAGGACGAGACACCTAACGGTGCTAGCTCAGTCTATCATAGATGTTTGGACCACTAAGATTAGCCCTTTTTCATAGGCACGGGCGCAGGTACTTGTCATCGACCTCATTTCCTAGGTGGTGTAGGGTAGATGAGATACTAGGTGAGATACTAGGTGACTAGCAGGCTCGCAGACGTTGGCCATTAAACCTTCTGCTCGAGTGATGTGTAGTACAAGTACCTACACTAAGTACTTTTCCCCCTTTCGCCACGGCAGAACTTAGTAGCTGCGCAGCATTCACATTCTCGCCCCCAAAAAAAACTGTGGGTCTACATGTATTGCATTCTTCTAAATATTTGATATTTGATGTTGGATATTAGATCCTAGATATTGGTGTTACATTCGCAGCCTTTCGCATCAGCGCATCCCGCCGTACAACTCAGCCGTGTGGTGCCCCTCTTTTCTTCAGCGCAACAGTAGCAACAACAACCACCTCCAACATCAACATCATACTCACAAAGGAAAAAAAAAAAGAAACCCTCCAACAAACCCACCCATCCCTATCCTCAAACCCCATGGTTCTTCGCAATGGCAAGCTCCCCTCCTTCCCGGAAAAACAAAAACCAACAAGCTAACGCATAAGCAAAAACAGGGCTGTTGTCTATCCCACTCCACCACATCCAACTCCCCCTACCCTCCAGAACCCAATTCCTCCTCGCGCGGAATCACCTCCTCCCAACCACAATCCCACTCGGCCCTCCCGCGCCCCTCAACCCACGGCTCAAACCACAGCACCCACCACTCCACACGACACACCCAGCCACTATCCACCCACATCAACCGGCCCTTAAAACGACACGTCTGGACGTGTAAAACCCGTCTCTGGACACGAACCGACATCGACCGCGAGCGAACCGATTTCTTCGACACCCGCGTCTCTGGGAGACCCGAGATATGGCAGACGCTGCGCGCCGCGCTGGAGATCCTGCGTGGGAGTGAGGAGGGCGGCGCGGAGGGGGAAGAAGCGATGGCGACGGCGCAGTTGATACTTGATGCGGCGGGTATTACGCTGCCGACGGGGGATCTGGCGAATGGGGCGTATGATGGGTTTGGAGGTTTTTATCCTATGCCTGAACATATCGTGGCGGATCCGACGAATATGGCGCATTCGCCACCGGTGTTGGTGCCGGATGACGAGGATAAAGATGGGGAGAGTGATGAGCCGGATGAGGAGGAGATACTGCGGCGGAGAGAGGAGAAGGGGAAGGCGGTTGTGAATGATCGGGATTTGATCAGTGTTACGGCGAGACTGAGTGATGGGGCGGGGCAGGATGTTGTTGTGAGTGTAGGGAAAGATGATACGGTCAGGTTTCTTGCTAGGAGACTACTGGAGGAGGCGGGGGTAAGTTCCCTTCATATTTCCTTTATTTTCAAAAACTATTCGGAAGTTGAAAGATGGCATACTAATCATATTCCAGCTCTCCCATCCAAAATCCATACGAATAGCATACATGGGCAAAATCCTCAAGGACAACCAATCCCTCACAGCCCAAGGCTGGAACGACCAACACATCATCAACGCCCTCGTCTTTGGATAATCGAAACTCCAAATCACGAACACGATCCACCCATAGATCGGAAATGTACATACACACAAGCAGGACCAAGTCTCGCATCACCACACCACAACCGCAAGCCAAGCGAGCAGGCGGGACTACAATTCGAATTACCTAGGAGCCTTCGGGAGGCAGGAAGGAAGCATGAAAGCATGAGGGAATTGGGTATACCCCGGCGTTTATCATCATTTTTGTGTAAACCTTTTTTTTCTTCTTTTCTTTTCTTTTTTCAAAGGGCAGGAGAAATTATCTAGTAGGGTCAGGTCGTTCTCCCTTTCTTTCCTCTTCTCAATCGAGCGATTTAGCGTGTTGTTTATTAACTGTTTGGCATACCAATCATACCATACCATACATACATAATTTCCCACTCTTCTCTCCTCTCCCCTCCTCTCCTCTCCCTTCCTTTCTTCCACACAGGCAAATCGGGTCGTGTCAAGCGGTTCATTCGAAATCGTCACCATCATCATGACACACACTAAGGTCCTTCCAAGCTGACGACGACCTTACTATTCTCCCGATTCTTCCGATCGAATGGTGCGCTTTTATACACTAGTAGCGAGAGAACTTGTAGGATCTTCCTACTACTCTATACCGCTTATTATGATTGGGGATAGAGTGAGGGCCAAGGGGTCAAGCAAACTAGATTTTTACGGGGGGTGGAGGTTGGGATTGTTCACGTCAATTGTAGTAACTGCGAGTCAGTTGTCTGTAGGCGACGTTTATTGGTATGTAGGAGGACCAAGCTTTGATTTGGTGTCTTGATTGGATTTTGTTGATGCAATGCTTCGAGGACCTAGACTATGTAGCCCATGGGCAGTTGCGCCGACAAGGGCTCAACCAGTACGCTGCCCCTTGGAGCTCTCACTGGACTCCACGCTAAAAAAAACCCTCCCCATATTGGTGAGGGTCTTACGTATGTCATGATCACAAGTATTCAAAGCAGTAGTCACAATGAAACAATAAGGTATAAGTAAAAGATCCATTCTATCAAAACTATATCCAACCATGATCAACCACCACGAAAATCTCGAGATATTTCTCCCGACGTGCAGCTATTATGAGTTAGCCTTCATGCTTTTTTCTTGTTGCCATAATTAAGGAGAAAAGCTCGAGTAATTTTATCAGTTCTCCAAGGTGAAATATATGTTTCGTCAATGATTGACTCGGAAAGAACACAGCGATATATTTGGATTCATCAGAGTAAGGGTGCATCAATAGAAGAACAGTAACAGTGAAAAGAGCTTACCTTGTGCAAAGTGAGGATGAGAAGTTTTATAAACAGTTACCTGCGAACGAGTTGGTATGTTAGCCACAACTCATGATATCATAGTCGAATTTATCATTGGAAAATAAATAGGCAAATTTCAGGCTGAAATAAGTTAGCATGGTTCGCTCATAACCCGACAAGTGTGTTTGCATACCTCATTAAATCAGAATTTTTGTTATACGTTCAGCGACCCGAAGGTCTCAAACAGTGTGAATAAGTTTCATCATTTGATGCCAAGGAACAAGAACGTTGAAGAAATAAGTGGTTACCTAACAAGAGGTATGTTAGCTAATGTTCAAATCGAAAATTGTATTCGAAGATCCCAAAGACATCATGCAATGGATCAGCTGACGAGTTCTCAACATTCACTTCTCAACCGTCTACCCTCACAAGGTTTGTACGCCTTGCTTTGATGAGAAGTAGGGGCGAGAGTGCATAGTCTGTCCGCCCGTTCGTTCAAAGTTCGTCATAGTATGCATTTGAGGAAGAGGATCGAGGGATTGTTATGTACCTAATCATTGAAGCAATGTTAGCAAAATGTCCTCAATATGTGAATAATTGATAAAATGAACAAGTTGAGAAGGGTCAGACAAGGCTGAAACTTTTAAAAGACAGAATCTACATGATAACTTCGGAATGAGGAATTCCTATAGTGTCAATTGTTCATCACACCCAGGCGCGGTAGCAGATGCTGGCTGCAGAAAAATGAAAATATTGTATGAACGAACCTTTTGATTTACATCGAGGACGATGGGCGTGCGACGTGATGCGAACCAATTGCGCGACCTTTTGTAATCCGTTAGCAAAATACTCGATGAGAGTGTATGACAAGCAAGGGGATTGAGATAGGTAGCTCAGAATAATAGACAAATCCCCATTGCGGTGTAAGAGTTGGATTGTTCAATTATGTGTTTGTCTCATCATTGAAAGGCTTGGGTGTAGAGCGGGAATCGGGGAAGCTTACCACGAAACACAATGCTGGAAGCAGGGCCTGATGGACAGGATGTTAGAGCATCGGAATCATATGCGCCATGGTCTAGGTCATCTGAGAGAGCTTTGAGAGGTGGTTGTTGTTGCTGCTGGAGAGTGTTGCCAGAGGAAGGAAAAAAAGTTCGCGACGTTTTTCAAAAGCTGGTGGGGAACTCTTAGCGCGAGTTTTAGCGCCAAAATATCCTGACTAGTCCGTATTTGGACCAACGAGCTTCCTGGGGAGCCGGGCCAGCTCAGCCACAGCCATGTGACTTTCCCCACAAATGTGGCGAAGAGGGGCTGCGTTGGAGTACTTCATCGACTGGACTCACTCCCATCTTTATTGTACTCGTCACAGAAGGAAACACCTTTGCAATTTTGTCCAACATGGCTCTCAGTGGAGGCGTATGGGGTCCGATAGCCATTCGGACCTTCAAGTAAGTTTATTTCAGCACACTTCAACCTCTGTACATACCCGCCGAGTCGGCCCAGATATGACTCCACCCATTTCCGAAGTCCAAGTACTAACTGCCGCAACAGATACGCTTTCAAGAAGACTTCTAATCTTCTGAAAGCTCGACTTTCGGAGATATCGCGACCGCTAAATCGCGAACTTCAACCAGTTCTCGTACGCGTAACTCCTCGACACGCAATCCATCCTGCCGCTCGTCTTAGACAAAGTAAAGGAAGATGGTTCACTACACACAGCACCATCAATGCATCCATTCGCCGATTTATGAGCAGCGTTTCCGAATCTGCTCCCAAATATAATCGCGCTTCTTTTCCATCGTCCGCTACAGCTAGAGCTGTTGGTCGATTGACTACTAGAACACCATTTGCTTCAACCCTGCGACCAAACCTGACTGGAGGCGCTCTCCCTCGTTCCGCGGGTGGCTATGGTTTAGGAGGCGGAGGAGCCAATGGAGCTCGTTATTTCTCACATGGTCCTGCTGCTCCAGCACAGGTCATGAATGACGTATCCATTGCCGTCCGCGCTTTCTTTCTATCGGGAAACAAGGCTCAATACGATGGAACAACTTCATTAGGAGAGAAAAGATATCGTGCCATTTCGACCCTTCAAGCAGAGACTGGCCGTAAAATAAGATCTCTTCCTAAACATACTCCTGGCTCGTTTATCGACTTTAAAGTAAACCCTACCATCACAGCACTCACACCTCTGGGCAAAATATTCCCAGCCGGCTCCATGATGGAAGTTTCTACCCCTCATCTGAACACGGAGGGTTTCCTTGATGTTCTCTCCGTCGATTTCGCTCGCGCTTTGAAGGATCTCGCGGCTACATTGGGCGATTTGAAAAGACTCTCATCTCTTGGAGACCTACCAATCACATTAGAGGAGAAATCTATTCTTCGAGTGCGGTTTCCAGGATGTGACGCGGAGACAGTTGAAAGTCTTTGTGACGAAGTTGGTGTGCAAAGAGGAATCATTAATCAAGACCAGGATTTCAATCATAGTGTTGGAAGCAACATGGCTCTAATGTTCCCATTTGCTCCCACTTCCGAGAAAGCTCTATCTTCGCCGGGAGGCTCTTTACGCTCACAAAATGGACAAAACTTCATCGAAGACGACGATTTTGATGATGAAAGTATCGATGAGATAATTATGCAAAACCCATGGCTCGAAGGATACGAGAGCATGGACTCACCTAGCGAGCATGAGTCGGAATATTTCAGCAAGCCTAGCGCGCTAGAGAACTCGTCTTCTGATTTCGAGGGCTTGGAAGGCATTTATCGGTTCATTGAGCAGTGCGACAATGCACGTAGGAGATGATACACTTTTCCCTAATTTTCATTTGTATATTTGCCGCACATGAGATTGTGTTTGTGGTGCGGAATACTTGGTTGTTGATATCACCTCGTGCGCGGAATGGTTATCTGGCATCGATTTGGAGTTGAGAATACATACACACTCGTTCAACTATAGGTAACCGAATTTGATATTTCTTGCTATGATCTACTTGATGTGTGGGGGTTGACTGCTTAATCACTGGATGAGAGTTTGATAAATTGTGAGGAATGCTATCTTGATATCCCTTATGAGTTTTCCATAATAATATAGTAGGCCGGCACTCGACTATACTCATTTTCGCTGTATTTATCATGTTTTCGCAAACAAGAGAGACTAGCGACCGCTATATCTCTTACACTCAAATCAGCTACTTATCTTAGTAAATAGACCACTTCTATATTCTTAACCCATTCTAGAAGCATTTTCGGATTATATTAGGGCTCTAACTACGGCTTGTACTTCTAGTATTCGTGTATAAAACCGTAGAGCCCCTTTCATTTTTACACTACACTTATGGTGCTTCAGCCCTACTAACAATGAATCGTGGATTGTGGGTTGTAAGAGGTAATACGAGTATAGCGGTGATTATTGTTAGTGCTTTTATGAAGTGTTTGGGGGGGAGGAGGATATGTTAGGGTGGGGTGATTATGGGGAATGGTGGGTTTTTGTAGCTATTTCTTTTCAATCATTTTGCTTTTTTTTTTGTGAGAGGGATAGGAGGGGAGCGGGGGAAAAGGATGGGTATTTTGGTAGTGTTAAGCGAATTATGGAGGTGTTGAGTCATCTCCCAGATGAAATCCAGCTTCGAGAACCGACTACCCTTAACTATGAGGAGTCTTGTTCATCCATACTTCGATCCTTAAGCGCTTCCAGGGTCGAAAGCCTCGCTGCTTATGATGCTCGTCAGCCTGGGTGGGTTTACACGAACCACGGAGCTTATGGCATTTGTATATAGACGTTTTTAGAGGGTACATATGGAGCTTAGAGGCGAATCTATTGAAATGCTGTGCGGGAAGCGTATGGGCTGTCAAAGAGTTGTTAACTTTTCGGCACGGGCATGTAGTGAGTATCCCCTCAACACTTTATATGTACATCTAGCGTTTTAGGTTTGCGATACCCACTTTTAGACTTAGCGGTTGTTTCAACGTCTATACGAAGACTTGCATAATCGTATAAAGGGTCTGGACAGCTCGGGTCTTCCCGCCTCCCCTGTCACTTTCTAATATACCTCCATAGGAATCGGACAATTCAATTGGCTTAGAGGGCTATGTTGTGGACTTATACCCTGCCTATAACAAGTCGTATACAGGGGAGGGGGCGACGCGAGCTGTCCAGACCCTTTACGTATGGCATAGCTCCTATTATTCGATATACTCGAATTAAGGTTGGAAATAACTAGTGAAATCGAATTGTATTTGAAGTCGATATACGACGTAACTTAGATGGTCATCTAGATATCCTGTACCTATCCTGAGATTCTGTATTCAAAAAGTTAGTTAAATCATCATAAAAACACTACTTCTTTGCTTACAGATCGTACCAAAGGGGGACAATAGGCAATCTGATAATGTTGATCAAGAGATGGACTCGAGCGAGTGTGGAGTCTCGGATTAGTTAGTACTTTGTTAATTTTAGACGTCTCTCGGAATAGCCTCCATTTGACTTTTTCATACTGTTATACTTAAATAATGGCTTGTTTTCGGAAACTTTTGCTCAATTAAGAAATTGTAACTCTGAAACGCTAGATGGACACGCAAAGTGTTAAGGGGATACTTTCTGTCAAGCAAGAGGTATGTGTATTATGAGATCCGAGAATAAGGTGATATTGTGGAAGGTAAACGCCGTCGCTGCGCAGTAATGAGGAAGTGGAAATTCCCAGATTTGACAGAGAAAGAGAATTCCTGAATGTTGTTCAAAAAGGAGAGAACCCTTCAATTTGTAAAAGTAGGGTATATTGGCGCATGACATTCTCTTTTTCGTTGAAATCAAAAGTTACGTAACCAAATACAATTCTTATTCTTCCTTCCAATGTTGCCTGCTATCCCTTAGCCCTACTAGAAAGGTAGCCTACTCCGTATAACTCCAGCCCTTCTATCTACAACGTGCCGTCCGCAGATTCAGCACCGTAATCTTCACAAAAATGAAGCCACTATTTTGATACAATTAGCTTTCCCTTGAAATCAAAAGGCTGGAAAAATGTATACCAATGAAGGAATGATCTGTTTCGAAGGACTCAGGCATGTTGGGTTTCCTGTGGTTGACATTATGCAATCGGCACAGCCATCCTGCCTGAAAAGGGTGCATAGAGCTGAAGTCACTGAAGGTGCGTAGTCTCTCTGTTTTTTTGTTGGTCTTTTGTCCCGATGTTTTGTAAACAGAATGAAGGTGGGGACATACATTTGCCGTTAAACACCATGCGACACCGTAACCGCTAATACTCAGACTGTTGACACTGCTGGCCAAAGTTGCGATGAGAAGGAGATTTTGAAATTGCATGTTGTAAGAAGAATCGATAGAATACAAACGCGAGTAGAGATGGGTGATTCATTGCAAAAGAATCGAGATCTCTGGCCATTATTATACACAGGTATCGGACGGGTATCGGACGGCTGTCGGACAGCTATTATCCGATCATAAACACCGGTTCTATTCTAAAAACTAGGAAACATGTATCTGAAACTCTCTTTGGAGTAATAAGAAAACTGATTCTGATATAATATATAAGTGGGTGTCCAGATTCGGAGGGTGATTTTATCAATCATTAGTCATAGTTCCGTAGTATAGATTAGGCGGCCCGTGGTGACCCCTCCTTGACCAATACATCCACTTTTCAAGTCCAAGTACAGTTCTCTATTTATATATACAAGAGAAAGTAATAATATAAGGTTATGATACGTACAGAGAATCCCCGTCATAATTCGGGTTTTAATTCGCCAAGGTAATAAGGGGAATGTCCCGAGTATAGCTCGGGCTCAAACAATTAGCCCTTCTCCCAGTGGGAGCGTGGTCCATAGGGCATGGACCACGGTAGTCCATGACCATGTAGTCCATGACCTCCGTCAATTCTTGCCGATTTCTCTATGTCAATTAACAACATCCGCCCTCAAAAAATTCTCTCTCTACAAGCCAATTCCGCCCCTCCTCTGCCTGTCGCTTTGCGCAGAGGAGGGACAGAACCGGCTATTACTACTACGATTTACGTACTTATCTAAGGGGGCCTACAGGGGGTATGGGGGAGCGGGGTATAGGAGTATACGTAGAAGAAAGTGGACTTACAGATAGGGGGAGAGAGTAGGGAGATAGTACTATACCTACCTACGTAAGGAGGGGGAGGGAGACTTACGAGTATAAATAGATAACCGACAGACAGACGACAGACAGACAGACGACAGACAGACAGACGACAGACAGACAGAAAGCCAACATATGTAGCCGCTACGTACAGTACAGTTACGCAAATTAGCTTGAAACGCTGGTAAAAGTATCCTAGCGAGGTTACCGATAGTCGGCCCGTAGCGCGCCTAGGTATTATTCCGACCGCTCCGACTAGGTACTAGGTACTACCTAGATACTAAGCGAGAAAGTTAAAACTGCGACCCCTTTTTTTTTGTTTGTAAACGGAGCTCGAAAGGGGGATTTTCAAGGGATAACCGGAACAAAATTGTTTATAGCTAACGATATAGTACTAGACATATTTTGATTTACAAGGGTATTCTAGCTTTTTTCAAATACAAAAACTAGGTTTAACTCGCACACAACATTCTCTTAATTATCACTGTTAAAACTTTGTAGACCTTAAAGCAAACGATTTTATCGTAGGCACCCTTCCCTGTGGCTCTTGCTGTTGCCCTCTTTGCTGACCCGCCGCCGGCTATCGCTTTCTAATATACCTCTACATGAATAGGCCAATCCAATTAGCTTAAACAGTTATATTGGGGAGCGGGTAAATCGACGCCCGGGCGTCTGGTAAATCGACGCCCCCCCCCCCTCGCCTAATTGGTGGTCCGAGCTTTAGGTGCGTGGACCAGGAACACCGAAACCACTACTACTACTACTCCCGCGCCCGTATCTAGCTAGAATCGTATATAAAACACATATAGATCGAGCATTAATATACTAAGTATTTAGGCTATATTCTAGTGTTCTCGCGATGCTATTAAGATATCTATAGCTAGTAGGGTGTGGGCGACAAGCTGGACGAGTGCGCTCGTGGATTTTGGTGGGGTTCGGGTGCCGGGGCCTCAGGTGCAGGTGGTGGCCTCCTACACACGTGACCCACCCGCTCCCACCCCGACGGGACCACCCCGGCCCGCACATCACGGGGTTTGAACTTGAAGCTATTCGCACTTGTAACGCCCCTGCGGACGGAGTTTCTGTAAGACTTGATTACTCACCTAAAAACGTACTTACTAACGTGATTTTTTTTATAAAAAAATACTCCTTTAATAGTAATAAACAAATTTATAAATAGATAATAGGGGGTTACCGTGCTTTTGAATGAGTGGTGTTGAGAGAAAAGTAGAGTGGTTGCGGATAACGCACCTAAAGCTCGGACCATCAATTAGGCGAGGGGGGGGGGCGTCGATTTACTAGACGCCCGGGCGTCGATTTACCCGCTGCCGTTATATTGTAGGTTTATATCCTACCTTAATCTGGTTCTCTAGTGTGACATGGCGGTCTCTTACTCGTGCTCGCCAACCGTCAGAGAGACTCCTTCGGGTGGGCTGGCTAAGTCAAGAGAGGTACCAACATTATTCCCGAAGACTTTCTCTCGCTTCATAAAGACAGAAAGAACAACTGCACAGCAGCTCCAAATATTGCAACAACATAGACATCATCGATGCTAGAAACAATAGCCTCCAGAACGCGTCTCTGGTCAACAGCATAAAATCCATCCAAAAACCTCCCATTGACTCCGGCAATTGCGAGTTGAAAATCTTCAACACGTACACCTGGTAGAACTGCCCCGAAAGTACGCCGTGAGTCAGAAACCAATATAATCACGTGATAGAGGAATTGGCACGGAGAATGCTTTTTGACCTTTTGCTTTTCTTTATTTCGATCCGTGATAAAGTACGTTCTAAGCGCGCTTCAGCTTTCGAATTCATCAGTTGCTAAGTACAAATATATTCTAAAACGCCCGGTCTCTCCACCAAGGATGGTCCACTGTTAAGGGAGCCAACATTTCATATTCTGCTTCTGGTGTGTCGCTCTCTTGTCCAATTCCAACTAAGTCTCTTACTAATTGCCAGCCTCGATCCCGAGACTCTTCTCGCTTAATAGGATCTATATCTTCTTCGGCAAAAATCCCAAAAGCAACATAAAGCCGTGCCAGATCCTCCAAGGCTACTATGGTATCAGCGTCCAGGTGTTGGGAAAACTCCTCCTTGAGTATTGTAAACCACCTGTCTGGTCGTTGCGCCGCGCGTCGGAATATCTCGAGAGCCCCCCAAAACTTCGGAACGTAGACACAGCTTTCAAAATCTATTAGGGCAGAAACAACTCTCTCCTTAACAATAATGTTCGCTGGATAAAGATCAAGGTGTGTAAGCACAATAGTCTGGTCGCAGAAACAGAGTCTTTCCTCAATGAAAGATAAGACTTTTGGATTCTTTGAGTAACGTGTCGTCCAGGAGACAATGAAATCTCTTGCACTCAGAGGCTTTTCGAATGGTATCCGACCAATGATTGTTCCCCGGGAAGTTATGGCACGTGATACCATTGTGTTTTGTAGTTTGTGTAAATCTCTGGAGTACGCAATAACCTGTCTGGCGATATTGCGTCGTTCTTGATCTGATAATGTAGCCCAGCAGTCTTCGAGTGTTTCACCATCGATACGGTGCATTTCCAACTGCTGAAAGTCCTTCGTAGCACTGTAGCTGATTGCCCGAGGCACAGGAACACCCGTCTGTTCCCGTACAATGTCTAGTGCATGCTTCTCGCTTTCAAGATCTGACATACCCTTCCTCACATATTTGAGAACTCGGGTATCGTCTGCAATTACACAGCGTCGGAGAACTTCTGGGTAGAGCGGCCACACGTTGTCGTGAAGTTGTTGAAACCCTTGTGGAATACGAGGACGTTGCTCTGAATATTTTGGTTGATGTTGGAGCTTTGCTTGCTGGAAAGTTCTCGCAGTAGGCGCATTTCGGAAAATCAAATGAGCAGGGAGCTTATCATCCAAGGCAGGGCACGACATTTCGATGCTTTCAATGAATAGTTGTTTGAAGGCTGAATGAAGAAAATACAAAGGAGTGACCAAATTTTGAACCTTTCAGCCACCGGAACTGGAACTGCTGCCCACAGGTCAATTGGCTACAGGCTCATTGCCAAACCAACGAGAACCAACGAAATCCTCACCGCTTTAACCAGTACCCCTCCAGGACCTAACAAGCCCAAAGCAGACCACAACAGATTATAGCCTCCTCAGTCAACAGACATATTTGAACAGGAAATTACTTCGCCTTCACCTATGTAATCTTCGCCAAAGGCTAGATACGAAAGAAGTGGCGGAGATGCCCCCGATAATGATACGTACTGGGATTGAGACCAACTTACAGCGTTCGAAAGAACTACTCACAGACTCGAGTACTACTCAAAGTCACTCGAGTTGATTTGAGTTGAGTATGAGTAGTAGGTTGGGTTGAGTTGAGCTGAGTAGTAGATTCGACTACTCGAGTAGTACTCAAGTACTCAAATAGTATACTAACTTATAGGGGGTTAAGCCTATTATTGCCTTGCAAATATAGTATATAGGGGGCGGGCTAAATCCGAATGGTCGAACCGGTAGCCCGACACCCGGCCCGACCCACTCCGTACTACTTAAGTAGTACTCAACTCAACTCGACTCATTTCGAACGCTGCCAACTTATGGTAGGGTGGCATTGCATATCTTTGCCACTCCATCACAGCAATGTGTTTAAGACATACTGCATGAGAACATCCGTGAAATACATATGCCTTGGAATAACGGGGTTGCTTTGTAATTGATTTTGTTAAAAGCGACAGGAGTGTCATTCTATTAATTCGTTTCCCATAGAAATGCAACTACGATGCCTGCGACTTTTTCAGCAGTGTTCCAAGTACCAAACTGATGACACCGATCAAGTGCTATCGGTAGTATTGCTTCAATTTCTAGTATTATTTTATTATGACGTTGATGAGTCAAGCTTCCCTTTACACTGCGCTGGTCAATTGCTCACTTTCATAGGCCACTTTTTGAGACTTTTCTTGCTGACTGATTCGGGCACTCTTTTCCTTGAAATTTAGAGGTATTAACTCGCGGAAGTGGAAGTGGAAGTTTGAAAAGATAAAAGAAACTCCTGGTCTATTCAGGATGACTTACACTGACTAAACCAGCTGAGATCATCGATGGAAATATATGCTTGTCAACCTGCTGTTCAAACTTCTTATTCCGTTGCTATGAAAAGTCCTAATGTAAAAAAATAAAGAAGCGACACAGGAATGGTATTTCTGGAAGAGATCCATGAAAAAAGAATGTCATATTTTTGAGGAATCGCTAAATTAGTGGCATTTCTATCAATTGCCGCTGAAGTAGAATATGATAATAACCCGTGTCTAGCTGTGAAGCATGATCATATCCTTCACTATTTCATTGGCATCCTTAAAACAAGGGTTGATGACCAAGATCTTCGGCTTTGAGCTGGGCAGAAGCCGCTACAGCAGCATTGCACCCGCTTGAGAATGCACCATTGATCACTTTGTAAGGAGTCATAGAATCTCCTGCAGCAAAGATGCCTCTGACGCTCGTCTGGTGGAAGGGAGCCGCGGCGTCAATATCCCCAGTGGGTGCGAGCTTCAACTCGAGCTGCTCGACGAAGGGCCCACGGACATGAGTATTAGGGCTATGGACGAGAAATGATTCAGTCACTTTGCTCCCATCTGCAAACTCGATGGTTACATCGGCGCCTGATTTCTCTTTGACGAGACGGGAAATGGTGCGTGAGTCGACGCTGAACTGAGTTGAAGGTTTTGAGGCGCTTTTGAAAGTTGTATCAATTCCCGACTTTAGTTCCTCGTTTCCGTTTGTGTAGATGACCACCTTTTTGCTCATTGAGGATGCACCTTCAGCCATGTGAATTGCCATGGGAATGTTTGCTTGGCTCTGTAATGCTAGGACACCACTTGATGGCGAGTTCTTCTGCTCGTATCCATGACAGAACATGCAGTGGAATCTGAATAAATATTAGCAAAGATTGTAAGATCATGAAGAACAATGAGGTTTCCTACATCCCAGTTCCCCAGCACTCTTTGTATCCCGGAATATCAGGAAAGTCGTCAGCGGAACCCATGGCAAGGATCAGCTTTTTCCCTCTCCAGACGTTGCCGCTGGCATCTTCAAGTTCGAATCCGGAATCGAGTCTTTTTGCGAATTTGATCTGGGTTTGCTGGAATTTGATGGTTGAATAGTTTGTCTCAATCTCTTTGCGGGCTGCAGTGCGAAACTCCTTTGGACTTTTGTGATCCCATGTCAACACCATATGCATATAAGGGGCATCAACGTTGCGATATTCTCCGGAATCGAAGACAACGGCAGTGTGCAATTGTCGAGCAAGACTGGAAGCAGCAGTAAGGCCTGCGGGACCTCCCCCAACGATCAAGACATCAGAAAGTGTTGGTGAAGACATGTTTTGTGTGGAGAGACCGAATAGTGTAAGATGTAGATGATTCGTATTCTGAACAAGTATTTATCGTCGAAAATAAATGTGGCAATCACGCTGACTATGAAAATTGAGTCTCATATTCGGACAACGATGATGTTGGATGATGTAGGTCTTCGTTTCCAAAAACGCTCGCTTGCTGGAGCGCAAATAAGCAGACCCCAGCACTTGCTTGACGGAACCACTCTTCCGTTTCCCCTATGCGCCCAGGGGCTGGAGAGCAAATTTGCATGTTACACAGAGGCTGCACGCTGACAGCCTCCACCTTCCCCCTCTTGGCACCGATTATCCGCATAGGGAGGATCTACTATAATTTTGTCTTCAAAGAGTTCTTACACCAACTTCATTCCTGCCTCAACATAACAAATAATCCCAACGGCCCGCAGCACTTAGGCTTCCGCTGAAGTGGACGGCTTAGCTGCGCCATCCGGAGGTACTGCACCGCTTGATAGGCCTCGAGGCCTCCTCACTGATCCTTTGCATTGCAACATCTCGCCAACAAAATCCGATGTACCAACATCAAATACAGTTGGGATTTGTTTTATCAGCTTCCTAACTCGATACGTCGAAGTGCCGATCCTTCTTTGAGCAGGGCGTAAAAGATAGGTGTGTGTCATGCAGCTCGCCTTAATTGTTTCGACGGCTACCGGGTTACCAGCTGAGTACCAATTGACACTACCATCGCTTCTTTGCCCAGAAAGGTTTTGCTTTTCAAGCGAGAAAATTGAGAGTCACTCAACTATAGCTCGCTTTCTTGAAGAAAGGGAGTGTACATAGCAAGCGGTAAGAGGTGTTTTTAGAATTGATCGTATTCTCAGAAGTGTATATATATATTGACTTAATTCTTGATGGAAGAAGAAACCCAACACTCTGATTCAGCCTACGAAATTACATCAACATCACATACACCCATCCACCAACAAAGTAAACGTCTTCAATTTGAGGTTGTTGCAAGAACAAATTTGACTGATTAATTCTAGATAATACCGTTTCTATACACAATGCGTTTCACTACTGTCCTCCTACTTTTCGTCACTTCAGCTCTTGCTCTTCCCAACCCAATTGCTGAGCCTGAGGCTGCTCCCGCCGAAATTATCGAGCCAAAGAGGTGTTGTCTTTGAGCGTGGTAGCTTTCAAACTATGTGGTTTTCCACATAAACTGAATGGGGACATTGGGGGGAAGGGGGGTCAATGGGCTGGTTGAGGTGAAGGATTCGTGATTATGGAAGTTGCGAGGTACTTGTTGTTGTGATTGATATTGAAGATTAAGGAAGTTTGAGGGGGCCAGACAAAGTTGAACATAATACATTCTTTTGACTGCGATAACTTAAGCCCGAATATTAGTGACTGTTGCGTGACTTGCACTAGTAGAATTATCAAACTTGAGAAATTATGCGTAATGTGAGCAGAAACCGCCATTTCCTGACCCACAGTGGAAGTTCAGGGCCAAGTTCAGTGCAGATAGTAAGCGTGTATTTTATACAGTAATGAGTGCATTCAAAGAGAGACTAACAGTTCAAAAGTCTTGAACGTGTAGCGAACTGATCACGTTGTCATATGATTTCATTGATGATATGGTGTTTATTTCTATATATTTCATTATGGAAGTTGCTAGTAGTACAGAGGATTGAACACATGATAAAAAGCCTATCCATAACCCCTAAATTGTCTCCTTTCTTGGTAGCCATGTATCCTCATAACCAAAGTAACCACGGATTATGGGGACATAAGGGGAGTCATTGGCACAAAATTTGAAGCGCTCGAGGTTCGATATCTCGTCATTGCCGGGTTCAATGTACCTGTAGCATGCATCGTGGTCTTGTGCCCATTTCTCGAGCTTACTCCAGTCTCGACACTTGCGGATCTGACCATCACCGGGTTTCTTCTCGTTCTCACCATTGAATGGGACATAGCGTGGTGTATCATCAGCTGCACAAAGAGTTTCGAGTCGAATGCTGTCTAAACAGTGCAGTATATGTGGATAAACGATACTTTGTTCCTGGTGATTGCGGTATTCTTGGATTGAAATGTAGATGTTTCGCTGGAACTGTTATCAGAAAGTACTCAGGTGATCTGGCGATTGGGAACGCCTACAACGCAATGCAAGATATGGTGGCCATTAATAATGTACGTGCTCTTTTCCTTCCCATCCCAAGGGAAGGGCTGCGAAAGTGGAAGACCCATGGACTCTGCCTCCGAGTTGCGTAGAGCAATTATACCACTCTCCCAAGGGATAGTATCGTACCAAAGTCTGTCAACTTCGGTTTTATTCTCTCCGCTAAATTCTGTATTCCAAATTATCGAATCATCGATATTCTGCGGTAGTTTGGCTGTGGACTTTTAGCGCTTGTCTCAGAACTGCGTGCCCGAACCTGTCTTACCATAAATTGAGGTAGTTGTTCCTGTTGAATCTTGAACTTCAACCCCAAACACCTTTAGTGCTAGCACAACATTGAGGACAATAGATAACCCCAAGAGAGAAATCCCTATCAGAAGATATCGAAGGCTGAATCTTTTGTTAGAGTATCCCGTTCGCACAAACGATCCGGAGTCCGAGTCACTAGAGACACGATCCTTCTCGTGGTCAGCTAGTAGCGAGTAATCTTGCTCGTGAAGTGTTTTCGTCATTTTGATACAGTTGAAATGAAGTCGGGATGAATATGATGAGATTGTATGACCTAAGGATACTCGTGCAAAGCAAGAAACCTCTTGGAATGTTAATTACATCATCGAAGATGGCTGAGGTGTGTACTTAGATGGAGGATAATCCCTTTGAGTTTCTTCTCTACGCAATTGTGCTTGCTTAGGGAGTCGAAGCTCGCTTACAGTGTCCACATCAGTGTGTGAGTGCCATAGTAAATTACCAATACGTCAATACATTGCCCGGTTCTTTGGGCTATTCTGGCTTCCACCACATGCATCTATGCATTGATCATCAAAAGAAAGATACCGATATCGAATTAGGGTAGGAATTTCAGGCAAATTCTAATCCCACTCTAGGACTCAATCCCAGATAGGTCTACCACACTTGCGTTTTTTCATACTTACTTAGCTCAAATCATTAACACCCTCTTTTCTAGTTAAATCGAATCCGTCTATTTATAGCTGTAACAGCATTTCAAATGCCTGACATAGGTGCGAGTACTTGAGCCTTTTCTATCTTATGCAAACGAGAATATATGCGCCGTTTGTAGTTAGAATACGTAGTCGTAATTCGGACAATAAGCCGCCAATCCTTATTGATCGACACGCTGCACAACACAACGGGCTTCAATAGAAACGTATAGTGGCTGACCTCAAGCTTCATATTTTACCACCTACTTAGTTGGGCGATAAGGACAGAAGCGCTGCCCCATTTGTTCTATGTTACCTTATTCTTCCTCTCTTCTCCTGATGCAAGGATATATTTACCGGCATGCGGGTGTGGCGCTCAATGATGTACGTGGGAGAGGCGAAGTACGTAAATACGAGTACAGTACTGTACGAAAGTAAACAATTGTTATGTAGCGCAACACGTGCCCCCCTTGCTTATTTTATGCCTGTTTAGGAAGGTTGTATTGCGGATATGGCCAGACTTTCCCCGCTCCTGTCATCATTTCCCCCTCAATTTAAGAGTGGGACATGGTTGGAGATGTAGGTTGTGCCATTTTGAGGCTCAAATGCTTGAAATCACGGTCTGCTTGGCCAAAAGACCTTATTACACTAGTTTATGTTCAATCGTCAGTCGGTACACGTCACATCAGTGATTAATCAAATGAGGCTTATTGTTGGTTTTCTTTTGTATTGCTGGCTAGCTTCAAGAGCTTATAATTCGCCCACATATTTAAGTGGAAAGCGAAGTATAAGCACCCTCGGCTACGCACCCCTTGCGGGGGCAGGTTTGACTAACTAAACGCCAAGTAGTCGGACTTCGACCGCATTATAGACCAATTAAAAGGCTCTATCTAGCGAAACACGAAGTATAAGGTCCAAAAACCCTCCCAAATCGCAAGGCGAGCCTTCCAGCGAGGGGAATGTGGGTGGGACAAAAGAGCTCACAAAGGTGTAGCTGACGATATGGTGGATGTTGGTGGTGGTGTTGAAGGCATGTGGTAGTAGCGGGGTGGGATATATATCCCACTATCCGAGTAGCTTACTAAGCCTTCATCCTCATTCACTATAAATCCTGCCAGAAGACATTGAAAAGTCGCCACTTTTGAATCAACGTTAGTACACTGCCTCTCTTGTAGCTAATAGACAATGCCACTTCGCAGTATGATATTCTCTGCCCGACCGCTGAAGTTTTCTCGCCAACTTCTTTTACCCTGTGTTCCTTCCCTGAGCCCATGCATGATGCCATGCCAACCCTAACAGGCTGCGAAATGCACTGGACTTAGACCTTCCTCAAATCAGTATTCGCTATATCTTTTCTCAATCGATATGCGCGATTCGCACCAGCAACACTTATCCTGATTTCCAATCTTGCAAAACCAAATACATGTATGATAGCCACGGCGGAACCACGCGGTAGGATGGATACAGCGCCGGTTTCGTTGTTGTACAGCAATGCAACTGCCCCGAAACATGCACCTCTATTCCCCCCAATTAATGAAAGAAGGAGTGCTGAATCCTAGTAGGAGCCTATCATAACGCAGTCCCTTTGTTCCTAGTTCCCTACTGGAATGCAAGTCAGCTGGAGATTCGATGCCGTTCTTTTCGGGGCCGATTTCTGTTTAACCGAGCTCCCTGTTTTGGTGCCAATCATTGCCTTCTGAAACTGGATCGAACATAACCCTACTAGAGAATGGTAAAATTCATTCCATTCTGGGGCCCAATGAGATATCGGCCAGCCATTCCAATAGGAAACACGCCCCATGTGCCTCACAGAAACATATTCAGTGCCTTAATATAGAAGGGCATATGGACGGTAACACGATTAGATCCTTTAAGTCCACCAGGCTGGATATTGCGGCGCGCACTTGAAATGGAAGAAGTAATAAATGACCCCAAATTCCATCCCTCTCTGCTGTGATATCAAAGCTCGAAGTTAGCGCTCTCTTTTCTCAATTGGATTTTCTACCTATTGAGGTCTTAATCGAAGCTTGTTCAAGTCTTTCCAAGTGCATCACTTCACAATGGACACACCAACCTATAAAAAGATACCTTTCATATACGTTGGCCCGGGTGAAGTCATGTCCGCAGGCATAGTTCTTCCACTTGTATGCGCCACAGTGGTTGGACTTCGATTCTATACCCGGAAGAGTCAGAAGGTGGCGCTGGGTTTAGATGACTGGCTTACCATTCCATCGCTTGTATGTTTTGTTGGGGCATAGTATATCCGAACCCTACTAACAAAAATAGATTATGATATTTGCGTTGGGAATTTGTTTTATCGTTGGTATTTATAATTCTTGCCTCGCATAAACACAACCGCTCACAGAAGAATAGGGGTTGCCAAGGATGTTTATGGCTATCGAACAGTCCTTCCTTCGGACATTACGCCAGAGAACCAAACTACAAAAGTCATACCATCATACACAATTGAAGCTAAGGTACGTTACACTACATCTTCTGAAATTTGTCTAGGTGCTTTCCGTTTTGAATACTAATGACATAACCAGATCGAATTCTGGTTCCAACTGTTCCTCATCCTCGCCTATGGATTCATCAAACTCAGCATTTTGTGCTTCATCCGAAGAATTTTCAACGTCACCAAAGGCACTATTTTCAACGTTATATCCACAGCGATGCTTGCGATGACAGTCATGTGGACGATAGGTTTCTTCTTGTTGTTTTTGTTTGGCTGCAAGTCGAAGGTTTGGGCTCACTGGGCTCCTCTGGCACAGTTCACCGAGTACTGCGGAAATGGGTTGGCCGCCGAGATGGCTCTTATAATAAGTGACTTTATTACGGATGTGATGATCTTTCTTTTGCCTCTTCCTATGGTTAGTAACCATCCAAAGGCAAAGTGCAATTGTGACATACTGACTGATTCGCAGATCTGGAGCCTGCACACGACTACTTCGAGGAAACTTGAGGTATCGGCAGTATTTTGTGTTGGAGCTGTGTATGATACTCCCCTAAGAATCTCAAATAAATATCATTGCTGACCCCAATAGCGCAATTGCCTGTTCAATTGTAAGAATGGTTCTTTACATCGACATCTCATACCTGGGATATTCCGGCGGCTACGACTTGAACCGTAAGTAAACAATCCAACACAATCAAAAACAAGAGCTCGACTAAACATACCTCTCCACAGAAACCGTTACAACCATGTTATGGTACAGTATGCTCGAAGCCTCACTCGGTCTGATTACCGCTTGCATGCCTTCCCTTCGAACCTTGTTCCGCAAGGGATTCCTTAGCTCGATGGTCACCAGTCTTCGAAGTCTCGTCTCGCAACGATCCTCGACATCTCCTTCTGGCACCGATTGGTCGGCCCCACGCCCGGATCCATATTCGACTATAGAAGGAAATGTCTCAAGCGGCTCTGGGGCCCCGATCCATGGCGTGAATGGAGATTCGGCGAAGTCATTGGGAGATACGGATAGTGCTACCTCTCCCACGACACTTGGCCATATCCATGTAAAGAATGGCTTCCATCAGGATGTTTCTAGGGTTTAGGAGTAGATATGGATGGTGAACTGAAAAGCATGGAGGATCTAGTTCCTTGGTGATGGAAGTTTTTGTTTTGATAAAGCAATTCCATGGCCGATAGATAAAGTTACTGTAGCAGAAAAAACGTCTCAGTTGAAGCTTAAACGAGCACCCGGATAATGTTCGCATACTATTTTCATCATGATGTATACTATTCCCAAAATTTTTGATCAGCAATAGCCATATACGATGCGCATTAGTCCGTCAGCCAATGAAATACCATGTATATTTCACTCGACGACCCACCAAGGTCTATATATTCTCCCATGCCCCCTTCCCCTACTTCCACAGTGGACGTCTATTTCAGACCAAAAATTATCAAACGGCCCATCACGTGTAAGAATGAGTTCCAAAGCACAGAAAACCGGATTGAAGGTCGAATACATAAAAATCCCCAACGACATCAACGAATACGCAACCGCCTACTGGTCCTCCTGGGCAAATCCCGTCCAAGCAACCGGTAAACTCACCTTTCCCCACCTGGGCGAGAACACGCCTGCAGAGCTCGAAGCCCTCGAAGCTTTCAAACGAGAACTTCACCAAACACTACACGGGGATGAGAACGATCACTGGGTGAAGGTGGTAGATCCCGAAGAGAAGAAAATTATTGCGGGTGCAAGATGGTTGATCTACCCCGAAAATCCATACCGTGGTCCGTACAAGAAGACCCAGGCAACGCAGTTTGCGGAGGGCTCGGAGAAAAGGGAATTGGCGGAGTCAATGTATGAGCAACTACTTGCACATAGACCACGAATGATGCCCATATCTCATGCGTGTAAGTATAACATCGATCCTCAATGATCCCCAAAACAAACGCAATGGGCGATCTGGCTGACTGGTCTTACACAGGCGGTCTTGCTTTGTGGATTCTCCCCGAGCATCGCGATCGTGGAATCGGAGATTTGGTTCTGGAGTTTTTTGTTGGGTTAGTCGACGAGAAAGGGCTTGAGTCGTATCTGGAAGGAACCATTATGGGCACAAAGCTTTATCAACGTTGGGGGTTCGTGACGATGAGTCAAGTCAGGCTTTCCTTTGAGAAAGAAGACCCGAGTGAAGAGTGGAAAGAGATTGTCAGCGAGCTGGAATCTGAACCAGTGAATATCATGTGGAGGCCTCGTGGTGGAGTGTACGAGGAAGGGAAGACTGTTATCCCATGGGAAGGGGAGCCCAGAAAAGCGAAGCTCTGAAATGACTAGTTGTATAGGTTTGGTTGTTATGCATCAATGTATTAGGGCTTGCTTAGCGCTGAATGCATATCTAGAGTAGATTATACATCAAGACTATACTTGTCTCGGTGATTTTATCGAATATATATCTGTAGGCACGTTCAAGTTAAGTATTTTTCAAGTACAGTGTTGGCTTAGAGGGTAGATGGGGGTTGTATTGGTCTAGGAGGGACGGAGCCCTTGTCCAGCTATATGTACACCATACTGGCTAGGTTCGCTCCTGCCCCAACAACAGTTTTACATTAAAAAATCATATTATTAACATCAGATCAACTAAACGAGTGAAGTTTTATAGAATATAAACTCTTAAAGATAGTTCTACTCGTACCTAGGATTAATAAGTTTCATATATTATATCTAGAATAAAACCTAGATACTATATTTAAAGTAGTACTTTCTTCCCATTTATTAATATACAGGCGAAACGTCCGTATTACTTATTACGAATTAAGGGAACGTTAGAGGTATAAAACCTTAATTAGTATAGTATATTCTAGATACGTATTCCAAGCTAAACGAGCCCCGGATTCATCTATTACAAGTATCTCCTTCTAAATCCAAATCTATCCCTCTAAAGAATCTCAATTCCATACTTCTTCCAATCAAACCCCTCCAACGACTCCAACTGTTC
>LT855410.1:3707090-3725795 GCA_900184765.1 Hymenoscyphus fraxineus
TTCCGGCTTGATCTTCGGCTCTCCCTCGTCGAGCGACTGGTTAATGGTATCTAACGCTAGCAGATAAATCTCTGGCGCTGGTTTTCCGCGACCTTTTGGGATGCGCGGGTCATCGCCTAAGACGCGTCGATGAGGTGGGAAGACGGAGAATAGTTCTTCGAGATGGGAGGTCTTCCATTTGAATTTTAGGGCCATGCTGGAGGTTGCGAGGGCGGTGTGGACTTTGAATGTTTTGGGGGGTGTGGTGGGGAGAGTGACGGTGGCGGATGAGAGGTCGGAGAGGAGTTTTGAAACGCCTAGGAGGGGTTGGACGGAGGGGAAGTGTTCTTCGTGGAGTGTGAGTTGTTCAGCTTGGTATTCTTCGATGGTGATGGGTAGTTGGGACCACTGTTCCCATATTTAGTTTGTATATACAATATCCCTTGCTAGACGAGACGTACTTCATGCATTATTTTGACGGCTGATGTACCTGGCCTTCCTTGCAATTGTGCTTTGATGGACCAGGGAATAGGTGGTCGGCCGTATTTCGCGAGGATCATGTTGTCACAGATGGTATATTTGTCTTCGGAGTCAATCAATAGGCCGTCCATATCGAGTAAACATGCTCTAACGGGAGGGAAACTGGGAATTTTATTAGTCTACGTTGGAGAGTGAGGATAACTTCAACTTACTCTGTTTTAGGGGAGTTCATGATGGATCTAATTATTTCTTGAATGTGTATGAATATCTTTGGAGATTGGAATAATTTCACTTGTTGTATGACGATGTATCTCAGGTTGTACATACCTAGCAGAGCTGACGTGGGGCGGGGTTTAGTGGGGTATTCGAAAGCTGCATGGGTAAGCTCAAAGCGGAGCCATTCCGCTGCTGTCATCAAACACCTCACATTTCATTGCCCCAGTCTGTCAATACAACACCACAAACATGGCATCTCGCAGTGAGAGGTTTGCACGAAAGCCCGAAGAAAAGAAAGATGAAACCAAACCAGTGGATACGGAAGAAGAGGTAGTGCGGTTTTCGGCTGAGGAAGAAGCTGTATGTAAGCAATTTCCTCTACACATACCAGGCGCATAAGAACAATTGACTGATGATGATTATGTTAGGCACTTCTCAATGAATCCAACGCCCAAAAAACATCTGCGAACGCTCTGTTTGCAAAGTCCTCCTTCCAAGAAGCGATAGCGACCTACGATGAAGCCCTTTCTACCTGCCCGAATTACCTCGACTACGAGATAGCGGTGCTGAAGAGTAATATTGCAGCTTGTCATCTAAAACTCGAGGATTGGAAGGAAGCTGTCAAGTCTTCAACTGCTGCACTGGATTGCTTGGATAAACTGCAGGGCAGGAATTCAGATGGCACGAAGCAGGAAGAAGCCAAGGAACACATAAAGGCCGAAGAAGAGGAAGCTGATGAGGAGATTGTGAGCGAGGGCGCTACGAAAAGTGCGCCTATGAGGGAGGAGATATCGCCCGAGAAGGCAAAAAGAGAGGCTGATATTGAGAGGATACGGGCCAAGGCGTTGATGAGGAGAGCAAAGGCAAGAAGTGAACAGGGCGGGTGGTCTGTTTTGCAGGGTGCTGAAGAAGGTACAGTTTCCAAAAGCTCTTTCCAAACACTTTATTGGTCTAATCATGATTTACAGATTACAAGACTCTTTCCCAAATGCCCAACATTTCATTAGCGGACAAGAGAATCATACAGCAACAGCTGAGAACACTCCCACCTCGGACAAAAGCAGCCCAAGAAAAAGAGACCAAAGAAATGATGGATAAACTGAAGCAGGCTAGTTTTGTTCACCAAGACCAGCATTTCCCCAAGCCTAATATTGTTTGATAGTTGGGTAACGGAATATTGAAACCATTTGGTTTGTCGACAAATAACTTTCAGATGGTCAAGGACGAGAAGACTGGTGGTTATAGTATGAATTTCAACCAGGGAGCTACTTAACTGGGACCATCCAATCACGTTTACCAAGAATCTGACTTCTAGAATAACCTGGAAACTCTCCGAAATTCCCGACCTCTTGAATTTGCATTTGCCAAGTATTGTTCATGTGATCTATACCACTCCTCGTGACGGACGGAGAACTAGGTAGTATTGGAATAGCTTCGCTACTACGAATATACCGCTCTAATTGTGTGGAACGATCGAATTGATTGATCCAATCTCTTGGGATAGTTGTTACTCAACAAAACGAACAGATCTTGGAAACGGCGTACTTCCCACCAATTCTTTCGTCTCCAGAACCTACCTACCTGGACCTTCGGATCAATTTTCGCATTTTTCAAAACTTACACACCAAATCCTAAACTGCATGCAGATTCCCAAATCCCCATTTCCACTCTTCCTTCCCATGAATCCCCGTCTCCTAAACCACCTGCACCCGATCGATCGACCACCAAGCTGCAGTTGCCCCTCCCCCTCCTACCGTACAGTATAGCTACAGTAGCTACCCCGCGCTAAATAATCAGGGCCCACCAATCCAAGCCCACCCCCATCCCACGATCTCCATTCTGCCTTCTCAGCCTCCCACAACGAAACCCGGTCAGTAGGTACAGATTGTACTTCGTGTCAGGCATAATAAATGTTAAAACTTACGGTCGTGCTAACCCTGTGTTCCGTTGGAAAATCCCCTGTATACCCGCTAAAAAATAACATTTATTTCGCCTGGGACGAAGTACAGTAAACATAAGTTTGGGTATCCGCTATGCAGTACGCCCCCACCCGTTCGAGCCGTTTATGCCAAAACCTTACTCGGTACTTGATGCAAGCCGAGCCCCTGTCAATCCAACGGTCTCGATCACGATGAGGTGAGGGAGTTTGGATCACGAGCTTGAGAAAATATGTACGTTGGTAGGTAAGAGGAGAGCATTGAGAGTGTATTCGTCCGGATCTGAGGTCCTTGGAAAGAATAGGAAAGGAATTTGCATTTTGATGAGGAGCGATATAAGCGATTGCATTGAAATGCACGACGTCAGAAAGGCTATGTAAGAAGAAAAAGTAGATTAGATCTCGCTCATTGAGTTTTTGTTGCCTAACCTGTGAGTTACAAAGTTACAGTACGGTGTAGTAGCACAGAACGTCCACATCTGATGCAATTGTCCCCGGGTAAAAAAGAAGGAGGGTTTTCCCGTACCACTTAACCTGTTACAAGATGTAACCTTATGACAATAGACAATAGACAATAATCGCAATGAGGGAATTTGAAATGTAAGACTTACTGTAGGTAGAGAGAGAGCGATGAGATATTAATGGGATGTATCGTTTATTATGAATAGGTACATATTGTATGGTACCAAGATAGGAGGTTCCACGGACCAGAAAGAGACCCCCACGAGCAGGTGGGGATGGATGGAAGGGTGAATAAAGTTAATTCCCTCCCTCCTCGCAGCTCGCTCCAATACCCGTAATGGATTTATATCGGCAGGAGATCTCTCTCTGGTCTAGGCATTCCTCTGTACTTCTCTTTCCTCTCATCTTCAAGACAAGACAGACAGATAGACAACTTCAACCACATACATTAGATTTCCATTATCATACATTCATTCATTCGAACACCATCATCTGAACCATCCCCTTTCTCACCGTCCCATACAACTCGCCACTCATCCACCTCTCCAGTTTCGAAAATGCTCACACCCTCCAAACCCCTCACCCTAACCCCACCATCCCTCTCACCCCCCTCGCTCTACCTCCCCCTGCTGCCTCGAATCCTCAGCACAACAACACTCTTCCTGCTCCTGCAAACGTACAACACGCTCAACACCCTCGCCTTACAATCGTACTACGCTGCCACGGTCCTGGCGTGCCAGTCGTACTATGCTTCTTGGTATACCACTGTGCTGCTTGTCAAACAGGCTTTTGTGCTTGTGAAGTATGGGGCTTGGGCTGTGAAGGAGGGAATTAAGAGGGTGTGGAGGGGGAGTGAGGGGCTGAGGAGGAAATTGTGGTTTGAGCTAGGCGTGTTTATATTGGGGAATGGGAATGGGATTTTTTTGATTTTGTTTTGGCCGGGTTGGATTGTTGTTGGGGGCTTGGTGCTTGGTGGGAAGTTTGTTTGGGGATGAGGGTTTGGGGTCTTGTCCTGTTGTTTAGAATGGAAAGGTTTGTGGTTATAATAAGGTCTTCTTGGGTATCTTTTATTGACTTGTTTTCTGTCTAGATACCTGCTTGTTCCCTCGAGTTTTTAATATACAACGCCCATGGATAGAATTTACAACCTGCCTACGCTTTCTCCTCAGGAAAAGAAAAACGCGTTTCCGCCAGCATCCCGCTTCACCTCTTTTTGGTAGTCCTTCTCCGGGTCGAATTCTTGCCATACGCTTGCGGGATAGATGTGTTTGTTACGCTCGTACCACCGACGATCGACTACTTTTGTGAAGGTGGGATCGTCATTACTGCCTTCGATGTCTTTGTTATCAACAACAGTCTCCTTCACCTTTGGTTTCGCAGAGGGAACGGAGAGTGGGTTATATGTGTCGAGGTTTATAGATTCGGGCTCTTTGGGCGGAGAAGATGTTGCTGGGGGCTCGGTGGAGTACTTGAAGAGGATTTGGTTATTGGGACCCAGAGTGTGGTTTATTATGAAGTAGTAGAAGTCGTAATGCTATTAGGCATGATTAGCGTTTCCCCTCGACGGCATCTTGGGTATAGAGATTAGACTTACATGAGGAATGATAATACCACCTCGAACCATCATCAGATCGTCCACCCCGATTCTTGCCCATTGTTTATTCGTGTTCGTGCCTTTCTCTCCAACCCCCATCTCCGCTCCAACCTTTCGACTTCTATCCAGAAAGAGCCAGACATAATCCCCCTTCTTAACCTTGCACACTCCACCTGGTATATTCGTCCCATCGTAAAATACAAAGGGGATATTGATATCCGTACCCTTAACCGCCTCTTGGATCCCCAAAAACTCCTTCCTCAACGTCTCCCTCGTCTGCGCTTCCCTCAACAGCGCAGATTTCGTCAACACCTTAGGAGCAATAGCCACCGAAGTATTAACCCCAAACTTCGACTTCTTCCCTCCACTTTCCTTCCCCGTACTCGGTGTATTCTCTCTCGTCGTAGTCGCAGACCCAGGTCCCGTCGTAGCATTATCCGTACTCTCCCCCTCCTCGTCCTCCCCCCCAAATGAAAGCTTCGGTGTCCCAACCTTGCGTTTCTTCTTCTTCAAGGCTGGTTCTCGCGGTGTAGACGCACTGTACTAGGGCCATTAGTCCCATTCATTCTCAATTGATTCTTTCCTCGTCCTGGGGACGAGAGAGGTAGATACTCACCCATCCGGTGTCGCGGTCCCGCTACTGCTGGGCACGTTTAAGACTCGATCGTGGGCATCGCGCTCTTTCTGCTCGATTGCTTCGGCGCGTCGTTTGCGGAAGTCGGAGAGGTTTACTAGACCGACGGTTTGGTTTGCAAGGAGGTCTTCGGCGGTTTTGGCTTGGGGTGTGAAGCGTGGGTTGGGGGTTGAGGCGCCGGAGTTGGGGGTTGACATCTTCTGCGGTGGTCGTGTATAGAGGCCTCCAGGATAGATATGAGGCTGGTTTTGATATGAGTTTTGAGGCAGACTTGGGAGGTCTGGAGATGTTTGTCGTGGTGTTGTCGCGGGGAGCCTTTCACTCGAACTGGAGGAGCTGCCAAGATTACTCGACCTTGAGCTTGCTCGAGTCATGATGTGACAGGGCTGAGGTCAAGCGAGCGTCATGTAGTTCAGAAATAGGGGCTCGGTGCCACTGTCAACAAACACATATTTTGCATCTGTAGATAAAGTTCTTGGTGTTGAGGACCAAAATTTACACAAATTCGATTACTATCACGGTCTCACAATCACAAGGCACACAAGTTTTGTAAATTTTCATATTGATACTTAATTACAGTCAAAGAGAGGGAGAGCCAAAACGCCAACTAGTAACGGTCCACACCCAAAGATCCAGGGCAGACGACCGACCAAATAACGAGCTTGCTAGTTTCTTGACGTGCTCTCAGAAAGACAAGGAAAGAACATGATGTGTAAAAGACTCTGCGTTAGACAACCACATTATGCACGAGTCAACTCCCCCAAGAAAGGAAGAAATGAGAAAATGATTGCCCTCCCCGGCAAGAACAGACACCGTTTTTTGATTTTGTGAGGCTCCCTCCGCAGAAGACAAGATGTGTCGCGGCAAGAACAGAACACTGCGTTGCAATGTCGAAAAGAAGTAGTATGGGCGCTCCCTCCGCAAAAGTGACAAGTAGTGTCGCGGCAAGAACAGAACACTGCGATGCAATGTTGAAATGAAGTAGAATGGGTCGCTCCCTCCGCAGAAATGACAAGATGTGTCGCGGCAAGAACAGAACACTGCGTTGCAATGTGAGAATGAAGTAGTAAGAGGCGATCCCCCCGCAAAGAAAGACAATCTGATGATGCCCCGGTCAGGAACAAAACAAAGGAAGTAGAGCAAAGAAGACTCTCTGTGAGAGCCAAGGGTATCGTGGTAAACTCCAGGAACTCCGCAAAACAAGAATCCCAGGAAAATGGCAAGAGATGTGTGGACTGGAAGAAAGATGACGAGGAGCAGCGAAGAAAGGGGAGAGACTACCCACTCGAGGTGTACGTAGTTCTTCCTTAATAATAGGCCTCTCGACCAAAAGGATTGTCGATTTCTCCGAGAGCTTGTCGCTCCCGGCGGTCCTGAACCGGACTAAAGAGTCGGTGGATAGCATTCTCAGCACTTGTGACATCACCTCTGGCACGGAGAAGTGGCATGTACTCCTCCTCCAGAACCGCGAGATGAATGCGGTCGAGGTTACGGAGGGAGCCGTCCATCTTCTCCTCAAAACAAGGGCCGAGACCCATTCCCATGTCAAGTCTAGGGTGTTCCCATTGGCGATTATCCATGGACATGTTATAGCCACGAGCATAAAACCGCAATTGGCTCAGCGTAAAAGTCATTGCCAGTTGCTCCGGTACACCTAGAATTCTGGCCACAATTCTCTTATAATCGTCCTCCAGTTCTGGAGGTGGTGGTGCTGGCCCTTGCGAGCGGAGATTTCTTGATCCAGGCAGAGTCTTTCTCGATGTTTGCGAGTATCTGGATCGCTTCTTCGGAGCAGGAGAATGCTCCTCTTCCTCCTCGTCGTCGTCATTGTTAGATTGGAGGGCGATTCTTCTCTTTCGCTTCTCCGGCTTGCTCTGCTCATCTGGGGTGGCAGTCTTATCTTCTCCAGGGAGAAGTTCTCCCAATTTCTCGGCATCTACAACTCCTCGGTTCATGGCCGTACGGCCTAGCTTATTTTGGCGATCGCGCTGGGCGTTCACCTTTTTGTTACTTTCCTTCGCCTATAAAACAAGTTAGTATATTCCTGTGGTATAGAATTCATGTCAACTTACCTTGAAGGCGTTCTCTGGAGCTTCCACAAGACGATCAATATGTCCCTGTGGGTCAAGAATGTTCTTAACAAGAGCTTTGCTCTTCTAAAACAAGCAATTACATTAGCGAATCCGTGATTTAGGGGCAATAGGTAGGAATACGACTTACCTTAAGGGACTCAATGATCTTTTCAAATCTGGCTTGAAAAGAACCATGTCTACCAAAGGGCTCTAGAGGGTGACGTTGAAAATGAGGAATCAACCGAGTTCCAAACGCACCTCCTCTATTCACAAGAGCATCCTAAGCAAAGGGTTAGTATGATAGGGTATGAAGATAGAATAAAGAGGTACTTACCAGAATTTCCCATGCTCGTTCCTCTACATGATCAGTGGGCCAATTGCCAGCATTGATAGCGTTCATCGCCTGTGAAATCTTCCCATTGTTATTTTCGGGATGGTCCATACATACATCAGGATCTGTGTTCATCATGGCCTCGAATAATTCCTGTACATAGGCAGGATAGTCTTCTTCCGCTGGCAAATGTGCTGCTTGGTGATTGTCCGCAGTCTCGTTCATTTCCAATTGGTGTCTTCGGGCACGAGCTTCTCTCATGGCTTGTAAATTTCGGTAACGAGCCTGGTACACAGGCTTTGTCTTCTTTGCCGGTGTTCCTCTCGTCTTCTTTCCCGGAGCGCCCTTTGATGGTGTAGAATACGGGCTCTTTCTAGCCAATCTCGGGCCAAAACTAGGGCGTGGACGGTCCTCTCGCTCTGGTTTGTAATCTGATGAAGTCTCATCAGTGTCCCCCCCCTCTGGGGCATCTTCTTCATCCTCTTCCGCGGCACCCTGACGAGATCTGCGAAGATTTAGGTCATTAATGGGTGGTAAATTACCCTCAGGGGCAAGGCGAAAGCCCGGTTCCGGCAAATTTGGCGGAGAAAACATGGAATTTCCCTCTGGGAGGAAACCAGAAGTCATAGGACCCGGATTTTGGAGGGTATTTTGCCTATGAATAGGCGAGAAATGTGTAGGGGTACCAGCAGTGCTGAATTGAGGAGCGGAAGGGTGGAATTGGGGCTGCCCAAACGGATTTGGAGTGATTCCAAAGTTATTTTGCACATTATGCTGGGGGTAGCGGGGGAATTGGGCAGCTTGATTTCGGTAGAAATCACTGTTCATACCAATTGTACCCGGTCCCATTCCGAAAGTTGGGTTATATGGCTGTTGTGCAGGATTTTGACGATTTTGGTTGGGACGTGGATGATTGTGTTCATCGTCATCGGCGCCAAAATTGTAGGGTGGTTGATGACTGTTGTCATTGTTGCGGTCGTTTCGCCACGCCATTTTTGCGGAAACTATGTTATTGTTAGTTAATTTTCTCATTTTTGGGGGTAAGAAATTCATCATATTAGAAATGTGATGATAGAAAAACTTACGTGATTCGATTTCAATGAATGATTTTCACAACCTGTCATAAAGTAAGAAAATGCCACCAAAAGTTGAAACAACAAAGTTGAGATTTTGATGTCGTGATAACTTCAAAAACTTGAAAACTTCATTCCAAAAAACGTTATCACGTAAATTGGTAAGAAGATAATAAATAATCTCAAAAGTTGGGAAAAGAAAGTTGGTTTTTGGTACTTACGATTATTCAAAATAAACACAATCCTAAATTATGGAAGTGTATGATCTGAATCTATCTCAAAGTTAGTTGATATCTAACAATATTGGAAAAAGAAAATCAATCTTTTGTACTTACGCGTTTGCAAAAAATGCAAAATATCGAAATCCGAAATTGAGATATCTGAATCTGTTACAAAGTTAGTAGATACCCCTCAGATTTGGAAAAACGAAGTTATTTTCTTGTACTTACGCGACTGCAAAAGTTGCAATGTGCCAAAAGTCAAAACTTGTTTGCTCTGAATCTATGTCAATGTTAGTGAATAATTCTCGAAGCTGATGAAACGAATTCAATGTGGTGTACTTACGCAACTGCAAAAAATCAAATGCCCAAATGATTCGTCTGAATCTAGTCTGGGATAAGTAGGTACTCCTTGAAGTTGAAAAAACAAAATCCAAGTAGCGTACTTACAGGATCGTAAGATCTCAAAAGACAAAAGTATTCGTCTGAAACTGTATCAAAGTTAGTAGATGTTTTTTGAGATTGATGAAATGAAGTTATTGTGGTGTACTTACGAGACAGACTAATATGCAAGGCACCAATGATTTGTCTGAAACTATGCCCAGGTTAGTAGATGTTTTTTGAAGTTGATGAAATGAAGTTATGGTGGTATACTTACGTGACAGAAGAAGATGCAAGGCAGTGATGATCCGTCTGATTCTATTTGACTGTTAGTAGAAAATCCTTGAAGTTGGAAAATGAAAATCAAAGTGATGTACTCACGGGAATGCAAGATTTCAAGAAGCGGCCAGCTTTCGTCGTAAACTATGTCTATGTCAGCACATACTTTTCCAAGTAAGGGAAACATCATTGATACATCGCTCTTACGCGAAGATCAAAAACGTACAAGTGATCGCCGAAAGCAAACTATTGTCGTGAACTAAATCAGAGTTACTGGATGTTCATCAAAGCTGGAAAAGCAAAATGGATGAAGTGGAGTTGGGGTAGATGAAGAAACATACCTGACGATAGTTGATTTAGGTACTATCGCAAACTAATTCGCGCTTAGTAGAGGTCCAACATGAAGTCGGGAAATGTAACCAGACGAATGCTGGTGTGGTATGTAGATGACTTACGCTCAAGAAGACTTGATGCAAACTAAGAGTTCGTTAGCATGTATTGTACTATGGAGTGGGAACATCGAAATGAACTCGAAGAATGTTCAGCGATGTATGTAACTTACAAGTGCCAAATCCAATAAGAGATCTTCCGTAACTTGCTAATATGTCAGCAGGTATCACAGGAAGATGGTGTAATGAAATGGTGCGTATGCCAATGAGATGTGTATCTTGACTTACAGTCGAAGACCCAGTGGTGACCTGATACAATGTCAGTGGATGTTCATACCTGATGAGAAAACATGATGAAAATGATGGGTGGTTCGAAAAATGGATATGACTTACCAAGTAATTGCGAAAAACAATTCTCGTCAGAAAGACAGCTGGTACAGACCTGATGCAGAGTCAGACAGTGCTCATCAGAGGGTAGGAGAATGGGATCTGAAAGTGTTCTTGGATAGAGGGCAGAACTGACTTATCCAGATCCAAGACTTGAGCCTGATGTAGAATTAGCAAATGTTGATCATGAACTGGGAGGGTAGGAATGAAAGGATGATGACAGGGAAAATGTATTTGGTATGAGTGTGATTGTGTAAGGAGTGGCAGCATTAATTTTGTTAATGTGCTAGATGAAAATGTAAAGAGATGGAAAGATGAAAATGAAATGCTAACTTGTGTGATATGAAAATGAAAAGGGTAGAGAGAACAGAAAACACAAAGTAGCCTTGTGAACTGTGGAATGGGAATGGAGATTTTCTGGAGGAAATGGGAGTGATATTTTGATTGTAAAGGAAATGTGTGACATATGAACTGATGAAAAACATACCTGGATGTCTCACAAAGAGGGACGAAGTATATGAAGTGGGAGACTACGTCAATGTCAGCGATCTTGCTTGAAAGATGAAAGTGCCAAAGTAGGATTCAGAGAGAAACATATACAGATGCAAGGCATCTATGGAAAGAATGTGAGTGCTAACATACCTTCAATACAAGTCGCCAATTTATAAGGAGCAACTGCAACTGATGGCTTCGTTAATAACTTCTCACCAAGAGGCGATACTTGATAGAAAAGTAAAGAAGCACAAAACTCAACAGTAGACTTGTAGTAACGTACCGTATCAAAAGATACTGTTGAAGAAGTATCTAGGCGGTAGTTAGTCACTTTGCTCTAAACACAACACTCGCGTGGAAGCAGGCCGAAGGCGGCGCTAAGAGAAGCTGCTGTGATACAATGTAACACAGACGTGAATGGCAAGCTGTTGGGGCTTAGACCTAAGGCGCCAAGAACAGCTTTGTTCTTGGCAGGCAGAGATCGTGGGGGCGGCGGCTATCTTCACCCGCGAACCGCCAGTGAACAGGGAATGTGTAAACGAAAGGGTAAAGGGGGGACGGGCACGTGATTGGGTGTAAGCGAAGAAATGGGAAGCCCAACCGACAGGAACACCAAAGGGACAAGTAAACCCAACGAACACTTGTTCGGGTCTGCCCTCATGTTGAACCATCATGGAAGGGGAAGGGATCCTCTGGTATGTATGAAAAGAAACAGCCAAGTACTGGGAAAAGGGAATAATCTCATTGGAACAGACAGCATGCATCTTACTCAAAGACTTCCTGAGCGACATTGCAGCAGTATACCAAATACAAAGACGGTGACACGCCAGAGGAAGTGGTATACTAGCAGCGATGTAATGCTAGTCGTGATGAAGAGACAGTGCGGGAAAGAAGAAGAGGTTCTTGAGGAGGAAGAGTTGATGGACACTTGAGTGGAAAGAGACTAAAATGTATGCGTTGAAGGATGACATAGAAGGGAATGAGACACCACCACTAATACCACTAGCAATCATAGTGTAGAGGGAGGGTGACAATCTGCAGAGAGCGGAGCTCATACAGAGAGATTGGGTAAAGAGAGAGATCCCACGCTGGTGGAGTACAGAGACGGTGACGTGGAGGAAAGACAAATGAAGAGATAGGATGGTACGATAGAGGATAAGATAGAAGTCATACAGAGGTAGAATGACGTGTATACAAATGAGAGATGAGATGATGTGTCATAGAGATCTGAAAGACAGGATGGTATAATAGAGAGAAGGAAGACAGTAACACAGAGGAAGATGATGTCAACTTACGAGAATATCTAGTAGGCTTCGACTGGGAAGAGCGCCAGAAGAGACAACTAAGACGATGACTGAGCGGATCTAAGCAGGTTAGCGAGTCATCTCAAGGTCAAGGTCGACGGCAGGAAGGTTGAACAGAAGAGGAGCCATGAAGTAGAGGTGAGCGGATATGTTTTGGATGGGGTAGGCAATAGCATGAAGGTGTAGGAAGGTTGGTAGTAGTAGGAGATGTTGACTTACGATAGGGTTTGAGAAGGGCTGCCAGCACAACTCTAGGCGACGTTAGCCGAACGTCAACAGAAGCCTGAGACGACAACGAGGGGTAAGGACGACTAGGCAGGCAGGTCAGCAGGTTGTACGAAGGCCAGGAGCGGCAGCGGCGAGGTGCGGGGGAGTTAGGCCACGGGATGAAGATGGGAGGAGGGGGTATGGGTGCAGGAAAGCTGGACTTACAAGTGGATTGTGCGGAGTAGGGCAGCTGGTGGGCTTGGCGAGCCGGGGTTAGGGCTCGCAAACCACAACAAATACCTAAATAGCGCGTCGAGCAGGTCAGAAAGATGTGACAAGAGCGATACCGGAGGGCGAGAAGGTCGTGGGGGTGGTAGGAGAAGATGTAGAGATGGAAGACGATGATGTAGAGGTGGAAGAGGGGCTTGAGGAGGCAGGAGACAGGAACTTACAAAGAGGTATGAGGTAATTATGATCCGAGAGGGGTACTCAAAGAAAATTTGGAGGCTGGGACCGCCAAAACTTACTCTAGATCCCTGTTTGAGCAAGTTAGCAGGCTGTCAGAGGGCTCAATCAGATAGCAGAAGCCGAGGAGGAGAAAAGTTTGCACGCTAGCGAGATTTCCTGATAAGATGCTCGCGTCAATTCGCCTTGGGCGACTGCTGAAGATCCCGAGAGGGGTCAAAACAGTCAGCTGAGCACCGCAAAAGCGGTTTCAGCAACCTAGCAAGCTTCTCGAAGATTCTGAATGATAGCGAGGAGGTTGTAGATGTAGACTTACGAAGCAATGTGGCTGTGAAGGGCGAGGGAGGGCGAGGGAGAGGAAGGACGAGAGATGGCAAGAACGACGCTCGCGTAAGCTGTAAAAGAGCAGAAAAGCTGTTAGCAGGCTGGCAGATTGTTGTGAGGGGTAGATGGATAGGATATAGGATTCTGGGGGGTGGTAGGGAGCTGGAGCGAGGGGGTGGAGGATGGGAATTGAGGCTCTCCGCGACCGCGAGGTCGTGACAAGCTCTCCAAACGTACAGAGATAAGTGCCAGAGCTCCAGAGAAGCTCTAGAAACTTAGATAGGGGTTGTAATAGGTGGATAGAACAGGCAGAAGGTGCTAAGGCATGGGGGAAAGCTGGAGCGAGGTGGTGGAGGATAAGAATTGAAGCTCTCCGCGACCGCGAGGTCGCGACAAGCTCGCAAATCACCCTGGAACGATTGCCAGAGCTCGAGGTGAGCTCTAGAAACGTAGAGGAGGATTGGAATGAATAGATAGAGGAGGCAGAAGGTGCTAGGGGGTGGTGGGAGCTGGAGCGAGGTGCTGGAGGGCAAAATTCGAGGCTCTCCACGACCGTGAGGTCGCAGCAAGCTCGCAAATCACCCAGGAATGGTTGCCAGAGCTCGAGGTGAGCTCTAGAAACGTAGAGGAGGGTTGGAATGAATAGATAGAGGAGGCAGAAGGTGCTAGGGGATGGTGGGAGCTGAAGCGAGGTGCTGGAGGGCAAAATTCGAGGCTCTCCGCGACCGCGAGGTCGCAGCAAGCTCGCAAATCATGCAGAGACGACGAGGGGAGCTCGAGGGAAGCTCCAGAGTGGTACAGGAGGCTTGAGGGAGATGGATAGAGGTGATACAAGATGCTGGGGAAGGAGGGGAAGGTGGTGGGAGGTGTTGTAGAGCAGGATTTGAAGCTCTCCGCGACGACAAGCTCGCAAAAGGCTCGCAAATCGTACAGAGACGACGGTAGGAGCTGGAGGGAAGCTCTAGGAAGGTACAGGAGGCTTGAGGGAGATGGATAGATGTGATAAGGATGCTGGGGAAGGAGGGGAAGCTGGTGGGAGGTGTGGCAGAGCAGGATTTGAAGCTCTCCGCGACCGCGAGGTCGCAGCAAGCTCGCAAATCATGCTGAGACGACGAGGAAAGCTCGAGGAGAGCTTTAGAAAGGTAGAGGAGTGTTGAGATAGACTTACGATGATGGAAGGAGGCTTCCTTCGATGGTTTTGGCCCCAAGGCCGAGGAAACCCTCGAGGGGGGATCTGGCGATCCTTCGCGACGACGACTTCAAAGAGGAAAGGAGGTCAAACAAGACCAGCAGTGACTATCAGAGAACTTGTAGAAGCTCTAGATGATTCACTTTGAGGCTTGAATGCTGGCGTGAATGCAAAGAATAGGATGGTTTGATGGATGAAGCTGGTGATCGAGTTTGAAGTTGGAGATGTGGTGGGATGAATTGAGAAGTTTGAAAGGAAACCTGAACGTCAGAGTTTTAAGACGTGAATCATAAGGCCAAAAAAGCAATGCCTTATCCGTTTATTTCCATGGCCGGCCGGAAAACCTCTTCATAGTGCCGTCCCTACCCCTGCAAACCCAATCGGCTTCCTTTGGGAAGGCTCCGATAGTTAGGGCTACCGTAGGCAAGGCTGAATAGCCATGCGAATAGCTTCTAGTGCAATGAAAACACCATGAGAAACTGTTCAGAGATGCCCTCAGGGTTAGCGAGAACTGTGAAACCAGAAAGACAACATATGCGAAAACCTCTCCTTGAGGCCATTGATCAGAACAGTTGACTGCAACTCAAGAATACAACTTGATAACCGCTCTGAGAGTGCTACAGTTTGTGCAGAAGTCCAGCAGAAAGCCTGCTTGTAGCTAAGTTAAACAATGGCAGGCAAAAGGCAAATCCAAAGGAACTCGCTAACGACTTTGGGAACCACAGGCACCTCCTACGATAAGTATTTACGGTTCAATCGAATTCGCAAACGATCTATAACTTCAAAGAACAAGAGAGAGTCGCTTGGAGGCAATTGAAGAGGGTGTGGGTACCATAAGAGGCTAGGGGAAGGGGGAGAAGTGCTGTTATGATCTGCAGATAGCTGCCTCCTTCTACGGAGTAATCTACAAGCAGTACCGCCTGACTCTTTTGCTTGAATTCTATGCGCTCTTTTGAGAGAAATAGAAGTCATGAGGGACACTTTGAGCAGATTCAGAAGCCACGAGACTCATACGAAACAAGAAGGAGCAGAGGGGTATCCAGCAGATAGCTGTTTACTCCCAAAGAGCCTTCTGCGAGCAAGGCTGCTCAGCCTCGCTTTCTCAGAGTAGCGAGCGATCTAGTTGAAAGGCCAAAACTCCAAGAGCTCAGCAAGGGGCAGATTCAAAGCTTCAAGACCAACTAGAAGAGAGGGCAAAGAAAGCAGGCAGTAGTTTTACTTGAGATTTTCCAATCTGCCGACTGTAGTTCAGCAGAACTCCGTTTGTGGATAGAAAGCGCTGCAAAGGAACTTGAAAGTAAACTCAAAGGCAAAGGAAACAGCACGCAGAAGGTACACCAGCTAACTCAAAGGGACTTCTCCTACACAATCGACGAGGCTGAACGCTTTTGCGCTTTCAAAAGCTGCCTTGGGAGTTACTAGCAAAACAACAACAGCAGGAAAACAAGTTCAGGAAGTGCAGAAACCACAGAGAGAGTTTTGGCGAGAGTTCAGAAGATCTGCCTCCTGGAAAGCAATCATCTGCAAATACCAGGTTCGTGCCTTCTCATTCCACTAAACAAGCACCCAAAGTATCACAGAACAACAGAGAGACAGATTGAACAACAACAGAACTCACAGACAGAGAGGGGGGAAGAGGTTTACAACACTTTGCAGAAGCCAGTTGGTTATATACTCACAGACAACCACCAGAGAACCACCATAGAATCGTGTAGCTCGCAGAAGAGCAGGGTGGCTAGAAGATACTACAGAATCCCCTTGAGGCTAAGTTGAATGCCCCAGAAGCCAAAGAACCAATCTTTCAAAGAGAAAGGAACATGCTAACTCCTGGACTAACAGAGCACCTCAAAGAACCGTCCTCCTCCAAAGAAAGAACTCCAAGATGCTACAATTGCGAAAGAACCTCCTCCCTCCATTCTTCCTCTTACTCGAACATAAACTATAAACTTTACGAAAGAACCTCCTCCCTCTACCTACCCGAACATAACAAAAATACAAGCGAGCCCAAAGATTTGGTAACGGGAACACAATCGAACAGAGCAGGAAACCACAAGGCAGACAAGCAGATGAGGATCGAAGGGTCTCTTGAGATCCTCTGGGGCACAGAGACACAGAGGCATAGGGTTCCAAGGCTCAGCAGAGAGAAGCTCGCCAAGGGGCTTCTGGCCCAATGGCCTCATGGCTTCATTAGCCTCATTACTTCACGAGAGCTACATCCCTTCATACCGCCGATCTGCAAGAAGCGCCCCCACGCAGTAAAGTGCTGTGCGAAAGGGCAAGAGGATGTCAGGCAGGAAGAGAATCGCTAGCGAAGCACAGAAACACAGAAATGCGAATACACATTATACACGTACATACAAGAAGATTGGGCGCTACCAGCGGCTATTTCATGGTTCTCAGGGTGTCAGGTTTCATCAATTACCTTGTAATTTGTGGATTACTAGTGTTGTTGAAGTCCTACTTTCAATTTTGGTAGTTCACACCTAGAATTAGATCACGTGATTCACCTCCTCAGCGCTGTCTGTCATCAAGAGATATTTTGGGGGAAAAAACACCTCAATCAGTACTTGGGTATGTTTGGTGTGAAAGCCAGTGTGCCTGTACACGCCACTTTTACACCAAAACTCATAGAAACTACCCTAGATTAATTTTGGTCTACAAGTATTGAAACCACTAGCGTTAATGAAAATTAGTAATTTGAACATTGCGCGTAGATGTATTCACTTTATTTGTTACCTAGACCTAACTATAGAATGTTATTAAGTAGTAAAGTTAGCTTGTACATTTTGTAGTTGAAAATAAGCGTGGAAAACTAACTATCTACTTCAGCCTAATATCATCCCTTCCAGAGTATCGAGACACAAAAAAAACATGCACATAAAGTAGAGTAAATAGTAGAGTAACAGCATCTACTTTTATAATATATTCCCTGTAGAACACAAGTCATTTAGCTAACCAGGCAATGTTTCCAAGTATTTACGGAGGTAAGCTCAACTTAACCTAGTTATTACATCCACTTATATCCACTTTGAGTGCACATTTCTTTTGTGTCTCAATCCTCTGGAAGGGATAACACCATCTCTACTCGTTAGCATTTTATATTTGGTCGAGATTTATACCTTTGGAATTAATTCAATAATTTAGTTAAAGAGAAATCTATCAAAGGGGGAATTTAGTATGTGTTATTTGAAACTACGTAAAGGCGGTCTTTTTGGCCACCTGATTTTGAGGCGCGTAGGTAAGCCAGCCCTCACACGAAACCTGCCTGAGCAGTCATCCATCAGTCCTCAACGATGACTTTCATGAACAGTTGTTTCACCCTAATCATCAATCATTGATCCCTTCTCAGCGATACCTTTCATGAACAGGCATTTCACCTCAATAATCAGTTATCAGTCACTCCTCAGCTATGCCTATCATGAACAGACATTTCACCCTAACCACCAGTCATCAGTCACTCCTCAACAATCCCTGTCACAAACATACATTTCACCCCAACTATCAATCGTTCACCACTCCTCAATGATATCTATCATTCACAGACATCTCACCTCAATCATCAATCTTTTGGTCATCATCGACCAGTGGTCAACAATCTTACAGAACAGGCACACAAAAACACATACCCCAAAATTCTTCCCTTCACAAAACCACACACAAATCCCTGAAAGGGAGCAGGATCACACTCTTCCACAGTATGCCACAGATACCAGCACCCTCAAATCTTCCATCTCATACAAAAACATTCACAAAGTCTACAAAACAGCAGTTCCAGTTCTCATCACTGCAAGCTACACAAGTCAGGTAAGGGGCACAAGCGGGAGGTAGAGAGTCGGTTTAAGGGGTAAATAATTTCATTCCAACAAAGCCCCAGAGGTTCATGAAAGGAATAGTGGTGATCTGCTGATGTTTCGTGGGGTGTGTATATGCCCTCAGCTCTTTTGGATTGCCTAGCCACATAATCGAATGAAGGAACCCTTCCTGGATACGAGGCATGATGATGGTGAGAGGATGGCTGGGGAAACAAGGGGATTTCGTGAGTAGAGAGGGGATCTGAGGATATCTGCGAAAGGGTCGCGAAGCTTCGCAGATTTGGTTGATCGACTTCCACCGGTTGCATTTCGCAGATACGTAGCCCCAAAGCATATCAGCGAGTTTGAGTACAACCACCTCGACCACCTCGACCACCTCGACCACGTCACACCAACATCTCTACACAGCGAGCTGGGAAGCAGAAGTAAAGCACACATAGATCGCACAACCTATGATGACAAATGGCAGATGGCAGATACA